>JAESVK010000606.1:2237725-2250455 GCA_017140935.1 Hamamelis virginiana
TTTTTTTTTTTTTTTTTTTTTTTTTTTTTTTTTTTTTTTTTTTTTAATAAAAGTGATGCAAAAATGCATCAATTTTCATAGGCATGCTTCAGTTTTATAAAAAAAATAAAAAAAAAAATATTGATATGAACCGGTTTTCATAAGCATGCTTAAATTTTATAAGAAACCATCAGTTTAATGAGAAATGCATCAATTTATTTTTTGGTTATGGAGAAACTGATGTATTTACAGGAAAATGATACAAACACATCAGTTATCGAAGGGGTGTTTTTTTTTTTTAAGTGATGCGAAAATGCATCAATTTTAATAGGCATGCTTCAACTTTATAAGAAACCATTAGTTTAATAAGAAATGCATCAGTTTATTTTTGGTTTTGCAGAAACTAATGCATTTAAGGAAACTGATGCATTTGAATCAATTTTCAAAGGTGTTTTTTTTAGGAAACTAAAATTTTCGTTTTTTTTTTATTAATTTAAAAAACTAATGCGAAAATGCATCAGTTTTCATAGGTATGTTTAGGTTTTATAAGAAATTATCAATTTAATGAGAAATGCATTAGTTTGTTTTTAAGTTTTACAGAAATTAATGCATTTCAAGAAACTGATGCATTGTTTGAAAGGACCTTTGAGTCCAAAAAGAATTTAAATTGGGACTTTTGGGTAAAGTGAAAAGATTATGAGACTTTTGGTGAAAAAAGAACTCAAATTGGGATTTTTGTATAATTTATCCTTTATATATGATCATGCTAATTTCACTAAGTAGTCTTTTAACAAATTAAAAAGTTATTAGAATTGCATTTTGTTTAGCTTTTCTTAAAATCACTTTAATTTAGAACTGTTATATTTTGACCATAAATAAACTACTTTAACTTTATTTAAATACGACTCCCACAAGCCTTTTGAGGTGGGCCCATATTAGAATGCATTCATCTCAATAAGAAGATTAATGTGTTATATTAATAAGCACAAAATACTAAGGTTTTGAATGAGAAATTGTAGTTTAAAATCACCCATTTGAAAGTGGTTGAAGGTGGTAGTCATCTTTGTCCCACATTGAATAAATAGTGGGTAGCTTGTGTGCTTATATACCCTTACATTGGACCAATGGGTTGGGCCCCAAGGGGTACCAAAGTTTTTGTGAGGTGAGAGGACCTACCCAAACTTGGGCTTGGTCCAAATAACACGTGTGCGCTCCCACCTGAATCGAGCCGGGCAGGGTGGGGTGGGGTCATTTAGATCGACCCATTATCTTTTTGGGACAAGTTAGATTACCATTTGAATTTAATTTTTTTTGCAGAACAATCATGTCTATTTTGAAGATTTGCACCTGCTTTTTGCACCTTTGCTCAAAGTTAAGTCTGTATTGGTGCCTTTCTGCACTTCACGAAAAGGCACATAAAAAGGCACCAGTGTGTCTATAAATAGGCCATGGGTCTAGAGTCCATTTCATTCATTTTTCATTTGTTGTGTGTCTGCATAGTGTCTAAGAGAGAGAGAGATAGCATTCTTTTGGTTCGTTGTGTCTACAGATTGTTGTACTTCTTCTACAGATGTGATTAATTTATCCTGGGAGGCAGACGTCCTTCAAACTCTAAGCACCAATAGGAGGGGCGTATTCTGTCTTAAGAACATAATGTTAAACACTCACTACTACAAAAACTGTCAAAAGGGACACTTTTTTTTTTGCACATTAAGGACACTTTTGGTAAGTGTCCCCAAAAGTTACTTACTGCAACACTTTTTAGAAAGTGTCCCTATTAGATCATGTTTTGCAACACTTTTATTAAAGTGTCCCCATATACCTAGTATTAGCAACACTTTAGGAAAGTGTCGCGTAAATGTCCAAAAAAAATTACTTAAGGCGACACTTTTTTAAAAATGTCCTTATTAGCTCATGTTATAGGGACATTTTTAATATAAGTGTCCCTATAAATGCAGTATTAGCAACACTTTAGAAAAATGTCTCTATTTGTGAGTAATTTTTACTTACTTTCCCAAATATTTTTGGCTCCAACTTTTCACAGACCCGCGTCATTCCTCTCTAAACTCCTGCTCCTCTTTCTCTCTCAACTCCTTCTCCCCGCACCCCATTCTCTCTCAGCCAAACCCTAGGGTTCTCAATCCCCTCCGCCGTCGTTACGTCCCTAGCTCTCCCGCCGTTACCTCCCCTCCTCCGATAGGAATGCTTACTAGCTTCTACCATTACTGCCGATGGTAGCCTGAATCTCGTATGGAACCTTAATCTCACATTAGTTTCGCCTGCAACCTCGTCGTGAGCGAAAAGCTTGTCTATTTCCTTCTCTATGCTCACACCGATTGATCACAATCTCACGCCTGAGTCGATGTCTTCACGAATCTCTCGTCATGAGCGAAAAGCTCGTATATGTATATATTGTTCTTTATGCTTAAAGCTTGAATTGAGGGTTTTGGTTTGTGGTATGTTGGATTTTAGGTATGAAAGGGCGGCATTATGGACGGATGACGAAGAGGACAAGATTGAACTTCGCAAGTTGAAGGAAAGTGTTCAGGACGATCTTAAAATTCACAACATTGTTTCACTGCTAAGCTTACTGATACACCTCTCTGTTTGTAGAAATTTGAAAGTTCTTTTTCTACACAATCATGCCCGAGTTTTTCTTGTTTCTTTGCTTTTCTTCTTGTTTGTATCTTTTTCTTCTTGTTTTCAAGTACTCTTATGGTTGTTTTTGGCATCTTGATTCTGGCTTGTTTGATTTCCATTGCTTGAAATATTTCTTGGCTTGGAACTGAGCGAAAGTAACCTTAGGTTCTGTTTGGTACTTGAGAAAATGTAGAAAATAGGGAAAGAAACTTGACTCTGGTTCTTTTTGTTTCATTTATTGATTCGGAACTAACTGAAATTAACCTTAGGTTCTATTTGGTTGCTTAGGAAATGTGGGAACAGAGGTAAGAAGAGATGATGTTGGGTTGGAATCTTTTGTCCTTAGTTACGTGCCTAAATTATTGCTTTCAATTCTGTGATTTATGTGGAAGCTGAATTGGGCATGAAAATAGCTTGTGGCTTCGAGATGATGCATTTGAGGAGTATTACAAAATAGTTCTTTGTTTTCTAGAGCCATTTATTTTTTTAGGTTTACTAATATGAAATTTACTTGGGCTGCTTTTAATTGTGAAGAAACCTAGGAAAATGAAAAGAAAAGGAAAACAAACTCTGGTTCTTTTTTTACTTAATTTTGTTGATGTAGTATGTTATTAATGGTAGCCTTTGTGAAAGGGTGTGAGATTTTGGAACTGAACTTACTGCGATTATGCGTCTGTGTGTGTGTTGTTAATTACTTAGATTTATAGAGTGCATACAAGATGTTTGATTCAATGTCTTAAAGTAGGAAACTATCCTTTCTACTTGGATATTTAATGGAGAAGTTTGTATTAGTGTTTTAAATTTTTATAAAGAAATTTCTTATTCTGAGTTATTTCCAGTAAGTGTCTTTGTTGGATGAAAAATCTCGAAATCAGTGTTGAGAAACCTACATTACTGTTGCATTCACCAAACATGAAGATTGATACATTTTTCATAACTTCTATAATCTTCCGAAATGAATTAAAGTTGCTCATTGGAAGTCTTAGATTTTCTAAATTTTTTTATCTTCTTCACTTTGGTTCCAAATTTCCCATATATATATATATATAGACACACACACACACACGCACACACACACACACACAAACACACACAGTTGGATTGGATCCTAAAAATAGAAGTGAGCAGCAATGAGATTAAAGAAACATAATGCTCCATTTAGGACCCAAGAAAACAAAATTCTCGACTCAATTTAGTTTGATAAAGCTACAACTCTGAAATTTTTGTTAGGGCTTTGCTTTTCTAGGTTATTGGGGGTTTGATAATTAGGTTTTTATTCTCTATTTTCTTATTTAGTGAGTTTGTTGATTTTTTTTTCTATTTTCTCCATGGGTGACCCAATATTCAACCTCCATCAATCCACCATCATATTGATTCAACTACTATAGTTATTTTCCTATGTCTAAGGTTTGTTCCAATCTTTTCACTTCAGTTTTTTTTTTTCAAACATATGACTAGCATGTAATAGCTATATGACTGACTGATTCAAATTGTATTTTTTTTTTCTGATTTCAGTGAGTATATCACTTTAATAATAAGTTTGATTCATATGCTGTGTGGTGCACTGATTATTGGTCATGGAGATGAATTGTTCTGATTTTGACAATTATAGCTTGATAGTTCTTTGATTCTTTTTATTTGCTAAGCTAAATAACCGGTGTATATATGACAAAATTTGTTCATTTAAATGGAAATTGAAAATCTTGGTGGGGATTTAGGATGTTTTAATAGGCTGCTGTAAAGAATCTGAGGACAAAACCAATATGATGACACATATGCCAATTGACTTAATGAGTCGCCCTCTACAAAACAGAGAATAGTGTTATGGTCTCTTGGGTTAAGTTTCATGCTTGTCCAAGGGGATAGTTACTGAATTATCAACAGTTCAACCACTTCTCACTGTTTTCTACCTTCTTTATTTGTTAAAATTTGGATAACTTGATACAGTTTAATTATGAGCAGATGATTATCACATTCTTATACAGGATACTAAAGCTTTCATTTGTAGTGCCTTTGTAATTCACTACCCCCTGACCCAGTCCATCTTTTCTTGCCAAAAAAAAAAAAGGGGGCATGAAACAAGTGAAGGTTAATTTGGTTTGTACTTTGTAATGGAAGTGTATATGTTTGTCTGCATATGGAACTTCACATTGTCTTATTAATTATTTGCAAAACAAACCTAATTAAGTTTGCTGATACTGTTGCTGCAATTGGTTTATGTGCACAATGACTTCCAAAAGTGGCAAACACATGCTTGGAAGGGCCACTGTCCTTGATTAGAGAGGGTATGTGACCAGCTACTTGTTGTCTAGTGAATTAGTGATCTTTCAAAAAAATTTGTTCCTTGTTTTATGAAGCAATAGCAAACTTTGCAGAATCTTTGACAAGTGATATTGGGTCTATGGATGGAGAAGCAAGTGTTTTGATTCAAGCAGTAATGTCAATTAAAGCAATTGTAAAGCAAGATCCAACCGGTCATGAGAAGGTATTATTCTCGTGCTTCTTTTTTCTTGTTAAGAGGCTGTCATATGTTTCTGCTGGTCTCTTTTCTCTATATTCTCTTTTCTCTATATTATATCAATGAACTTTGATTTCAAAAACCTTTTATTTTTTATGCTAGAGGTTCTATTTTATTTTTAAGATAGCTTGTAATTGTTGACTGTTGATGATAACATGGCACATGAAGCGCCATTTAAATGGGATTGTGATAATATGATTATAGAAGTGCTATAAACTGTTCTTTTAATAGGTGAATATATAGAAATGTTCCAAAAATAGACAAGATGCTACGGAATTTTTATCTCAAAAAAGAAAATATTTCTTAGTACAAGTTAATTTAATTTATTTTTTATTATTAATAGGAGTGAACGTGGAAACATTTATTGAAGTTTTAATAGAATTATGATTTGGTTGTAGTTTGTATTGTTAATTTTACCATGTATCTGTGATGTACCTACACCTTTCTTATGGTAAATTAATTTTTCATGAAATGTAACTTTATATATCATTGCAAAATGAACTCATAAGTGCAACTCTATATTTTAATGCAGGGACTGGAGGATTGTAATATATATGGATGGACATTTTGTTGATTACATGAAGATTGTGCGAAGTTCAATGATTTGTAAAAACTAGATTATGCAAAAATTGTTACACTTTTGGTTCTTAATTAGAAGATTCAATATTAATTAACAAAGTGTTGACTTGATGATATTAATTTATATATATATTGCAAATGCATGTGGGTTTTTTTTTTTTAATTTTTAATTTTTTATGAGTATTATATAGTAATATATTAGTGTAGATATTTTAATATTGTGTGCGCAGAAATGAATGCATGTTAGAACAACCATTGGTGAGTGTATATGATTTAATAGCATATATTAATGGCATATTAATATTGTGAAGCATTTGCTTCAAAAAATAAAATAAAAAAGGAGTAAATGAGGACACTTTTTAAGTGTCCCTATTGTGAACATATCAAGGACACTTTTGAAGTGTTGCAATTCATCGCCTCAAAGGGAAGTGTCCCTGTTGGTGACACATTAGGGACACTTAAAAAGTGTCCCCTTTGAGGCGATCACCTTTAGTGACATAGCCCCTGGTGACATTACCCAAAGTGTCGCCAAATGTAGTGACATAGCCCCTGTGACACTACCCAAAGCGTCGCCAAACGCCTATGGGGACACTTTTTAAGTGTCCCCTTTGACAGTTTTTGTTGTAGTCACTAGACTCGATCAAACTTCAATGTGTTTATCTTCTGCAGTTTCTGGAAAAATCTATAAGTGTTTATTTGAAGTGTTTTATACTTCCTAGTTTCTATTTAATTGTTTTATAGGTTACTTAATAACATTCTGGTTTAACAGAATTATTATTCAAGTATTCTTCTTCTACTTTATCTTATTCATTTATTATATATTGTACTAGTTGATATATAATTCTGTAAACTACATAATTCATATACATTATGTTTAATTAATCGATTTATTATTTAACAGAATATTATCCAATTCTAGATTATCCAAATTATTATTTTTCTAACAATCTTAAGACATAATATATTTAGAATTTGGATTAATATTGTGTTTCAAATAAAGTGTTTATATTTTATTAAATTCGTTCTTGAATTCCTGGATATACATAAATGGCAAATGAAACCACAATGTAATTGTGCCTCCTACTGTGGCACCAACCCCTACTCTTACACAGATTCTTGCACATTGAGAGAAACCTGAAATATTCAGTGGCACTGAATTTAAGATATGGTAACAGAAAATGTTGTTGTATCTCGCTACTTTGAATTTGGCAAGGTGTCTTTATAAAGATGCCCATGTTCTCAAAGAGGGTGAGACTGATAGGATTCCTATTGTGGCATTAAAGGTGTGGAAATACTCAGATTTTTTGTGCAAGAACTACATCCTCATTGCATTGGACAACATTTTAAACAATGTGTATAGTCCAATAAAAACTGTGAAGGAACTATGAGACTCTTTGGACAAAAAGTACAAGACGGAAGATGCCGGACTGAAAAAGTTCGTTGTGGGTAGATTCCTTAACTATAAAATAGTAGACTCCAAGACTGTCATAAGTTAAGTGCAAGAGCTTCAAGTTGTTTTACATGAAATTCATGCCGAAGGTATGTCTTTAAGTGAATCTTTTCAAGTTGTTGCTTTAATTGAAAAATTGCCTCCATCTTGGAAAGAATTCAAAAACTATTTGAAGCACAAGTGCAAGGAGATGAGTCTTGAAGACTTGATTATTAGTTTAAGGATTGAAGAAGAAAACCGAAATTCTGAAAGGAACAACGGGAAAAATCCAATGGAGTCAAAAGCCAATATAGTAGAGCAAGCGCCAAAGAATAATAATAATAAAATGCGGAAGTTCTCGGGCCAAAGCTCTCAAAGGTCTAACGGAGGAAACCAAGGTGGCAATCCAAAGAGGTTCAAAGGAAAGTGCTTTGTTTGTGGCAAGCTGGGACATCGTGCAGAGGATTATCGTCATAGAAAGAACCAATGAACCAAAAAGAATGATCAAGCTAACGTGATAGAAGTGGAGACTCTTTCAGATGCAATTGGTGACATGAATCTTGTTACTGTGGTATCTGAAGTGAATCAAATGCATAATATGAAAGAATGGTGGGTGGATACTGGAGCTATTCGACACATATGTTCAGATAAAGAGATGTTTTATACTTATCAAGTTATAAATAATAGATAACAACTTTATATGGGCAACTCCTCTTCTTCTAACATTGCAGTTCGTGGGAAAGTAATATTAAAGTTAACTTTTGAAAAAAAGCTTACTTTGAATGATATGCTGCATGTGCCAGATATTCGCAAGAATCTTGTGTCTGGATCATTGTTGAGCAAGAATAGTTTTAAACTAGTTTTTAAGTCTAATAAGTTTATACTTATAAAAAATAGGATATATATGGGGAAAAGGTATATGTGTAATAGGTTATTTAAGATGAATGTTGTTCCTATTATTCCTAAGATTAATAAAATTACATCTTCTACTTATATTGCTAAATCTTTTAATATTTGGCTCAGTAGACTAGAAATGTTAATTATGATACTTTGTGTAAATTAGTTAACATGGATTATTTTCCTAAGTTTACTATTGATTCAAATCATAAATGTGAAACTTGTGTGGAAGCAAAATTAACAAGGACTTTTTTTAATTTAATTGAAAGAAGTACTGAATCTCTAGATTTGATACATAATTATATTTGTGATTTAAAGTTTGTTCAAACTAGAGAAGGTAAGAAGTATTTATTACTTTTATAGATGATAACACTAGATACTATTATGTTTGCTTATTAGGAAGTAAAGATGAAGCATTAGACATGTTTATACATTTCAAGAATGAAGTTGAGAGTCAACTTAGCAAAAAGATAAAGGTTCTGAAAAAATGATAGAAGAGGTGAATATGAGTCTAATTCTCAGCAAAATTGTATTGCTGAATGTAAAAATAGATCCTTAAAAGAAATGATGAAAGCTATGTTAATAAGTTTTGGTTTACCTCAGAACTTGTGGGGGAAGCTTTGCTTTTTGCAAATTATATTCACAACAAAATACATCGGAAAAACACAACCACAACACCATATGAATTATGAAAAGGTCGAAAGCCTTTCTATAAATTCTTATAAGTGTAGGGGTGTTTGGCTAAGGTAGCAATTTATACTCCTAAAAAGGTTAAGATAGGTCCTAAGATTGTTGATTGTATATTCATAGGCTATGCTCAAAATAGTAGTGCATATCGATTTCTTGTTCATAAATATGATATTCCTGATACACATGCAAATACTATTATTGAATCTAGGAATGCATCATTTTTTGAACATTTGTTTTCGCACAATACTTCACGTGAAATTAGTGAAGGTACTTAGAACCTAGGAAATTTATATGACTTTAAATGGTTTAGTATACCTAATATACCTAGGGATGATCCACAATTGATCATTGGTCAAAAGTGGTTGAAAATAAGTTATTATTTAATTTTTGACAAAATGGATAAATCTAGGTTTTTTTAAACAATCGATCAAATCGTGGTCTGTACTACAATGTGAAGAAGGACATGGGTATCGCCCAATTCTAAATCTCTGCTAAAGGTCACTTAAAAGCTCTTTTTGAAGAAATCAATCCTAACTTCAAAGGTAAGGACGTTAATCTAATTGTCCTTGGTGGTGAATGGGAGTTTGACCATCAGAAGGTTAGTGTGAAGAGGTTTTCTATTCCTCACAGACACTACCTGATATATAAATTACGCCATTATTTGTTTATGATGACCTTTTGCTTGTTTCTTTATGCATGAAATTTGGCAAGCCGGAAGATTTACAAGTCCATTGATTTTTCTTACCACATTAAGTTCTTGGAGATAAAGCTGATACGAATCAAAGAGACCTTCTATTGACCAGCTGTTGATATAATTTCATAAGACGACAATTTCAGACTTTGGAAGCTAGGGCTTGTATTTACGTAATCCTCATTCAATGCAGTTCCTTTTCCTCATTTTTTGAGAGAGATTTCACTTGCATTGCATATTCCTCATTTCCAAGTTGTCCCCAACTTTTATAAAGTGGTGATGGAGATGTATATTTTGAATAAGATTTCAAATATAAATCAAGGTTTGAAGGATTTTTCTGTAGATAATTCATTATCCTTCTCTATTTATCCTTCTCTCTTATCTACTTATTTATCCTTCTCTATTATTCATTCAAGATCATCCAATCCTAATCATTATTCTCTATTGTGGGAGTCCACTTAGATTGGGTTTTGAAAAAAGGAAAGGAGATTGAGAAAAACTGGGAGTCGCCACCTTATTTTTAAGGAATAAGGAAACTATAAAAAAGAGTTTTATTTTCAATAAAACAGTGACTCCATATTTTAAGGAAAAGCAAGTTTTCGAACCAAAATTGGATTCGGGAGCTAGGTTATGAGATAAGAAGGTTCCAGAACGCATCCTGTAGGCACCTATCTCACCCTAATTACAGGTCTCCTAATTACTTATGAGATTTATCAAAATCTTATAAAAAACAACCCTAATTATCTAATCAACCAATAAAATATGAATAATAATACATACATAATAATAATAGATAATAATAAAAAAAGCAAACACAATCCTAAAGACCTTAGGAGACACACAATCATCCTAAGGGTGGACTTGCGCCCTATTGGTTGCCTACGTACTTTACCAGTGTCCTGATATAGATCAAAGTCTATCGTAGTTCGAATACTTAGGACCCATCCTAAGATAGGGAACTACCTTCAATTATCTTTTAAAGTCTACTTAGAATTCTAATATGAATAGACCTCTTATTCAAACACAATTCTTTCTCAAAAACAATTCTTTTCAAAATACAATTCTTTTCTTATCCAAATTCCTTTTAAGATAGTCTCTTCTAGATTAGATTTCTAATCAAATTCTAAAACAATAATTGAGGATAATACCTTATCTTAAGGGAGTCCTAAGGAAGTGCAAACACTTCCCCTAATCTTAGGGTATTTAGAACACTTTTCCTACTTGTATCTAAACTCTAACATGAATAAGGACACATCCTAAGCATGTTCCTAAACAAGAAAGCCAATGAAAACACAACTCTAGCATGTAAAGGACTCTAATAATGATGCAAAAATGACCTATCCATTTCTAGGTTGTCCTAGACTTGATTTCTAGCCTAAATGCCTAAAAAATACATTAAACTTAAGTGATTAAATGATGTTTATGCCACTGGACAGAAACTTAAACATACCTAAAATACTTTAATGTAATGCCAAAAATATGCCAAAACAATCCTAGTAACAATGCATGCTTTCTACAAGGCAAATATGAGATAATTGACTAAAAACCATACTTTCATGCTTTAATATGAACATATACCATCATGTGCATTAAAATTGAATCACAAGTAAAGAATCTTACCTTCGCAAGATCCCTCGAACCTTTAAACATTGAACCACACAAGCACAATAGGCATACAAAAACACTTATCCATATAAAATCATAAAAGATCAAGTTTTCACTCTATCGAACACATATAAATGCAAAGACTCTCTACATAACTAAAAAAAACAACACCTAAACCATCCTAAAGCATGCTCAAAACATATAAGAAAACACTCTTTTGATACAAAATATGAAATCATGCATTCCCATGTAGAGTCATAAGCCAAAACATGTAATAACACGTAAATATCATATCTTTATATTAAAAGAAGCAACTTTAACATCCTAGCATACCTTCTAAACATAAATTAACCAAACAAAATTCATCCTAAGACATACTTCTAGTATCTAATCAATGCTATCATGCTCAACAAGCAACAAGGACATTGATTTTCATGTAAAAGAAGAGCATTTATGAACAACTATGCAAACTTGACTCAAAACATAAAACTTTATGCATTCTAAACACCTCTATTATGCAAGCAACAAACTAAAACCTATTCTTAAACATGCATACCTATTCTAAACATCAATTCCTACTCCTAATAATGCATATAATTACAAGAAACTAGAACATACATTCTGAAATTACTTTAACTATGCAGAAATTCCTAAAAATCAACTATGATATGCAAAACTACATTCTGCAACTAATGGGATAGATGAACATACCTTAATCATTCTTCTTCCTTGCTCCAAGCCTTCTTCTTCAAGCTCCAATGGCCTCCAAATTTGTAGCTAGGGTTCTAAGGGGTGATTCAAGTGTCCCAAGTCTCTCCTCTCAAAGTTCAGTTATCTAAAACTGATTTATAAGTGATGTATATATAGAAGAGGCTTCAATTTGATCAATCGCTCTCATTAAAACCTTAGGGAATGATCCAAGGGTCTTAAATGAGTCTTCCAAAGTCCCCAAGGTCGAGCTAAACCCTCAAAGCTGATCGAAATAGGGTTTGGGAGAGTCCCAAGTGATTCGAACTCCAAAAAACTCGAAAATCTGGCAAAATAAGGCAAAAGGCTCGGGTGACCTTCCACCCTAGGACGGTCGGCCATCCATCATGGATGGTTGATCGTCCCTAGGTGGTTGGTCATCGGGCCTCTGGTGCAATTTGTCCCAATTTAGGCCTATCTTGGCCCATATCGACCCTGTTTCGGCTTTTTTCGGCTTTTCGGGCATGTTTCAAGTCTAAATTCAACAATTCAAGAACCAAAACGACCGTGATTCAATTATACATGTTTTGAGAAGTGTTTGAAGTGGAAATTGAAAGGTTCTGTGAAAACCACAGACATGGATTCGCAGCGGAAGAGGTAAAACAAAACTTTTTCATTTTACAAAAACAATCCATGTTCACAAAACCTCCAAGAAACGATTCAAGCATCGGGTACATGTATATTAAAAACCATACATAATCAAGAATGAATATTCAAACAAAAATAACCTTACTTGATTGTGCTTTCTTCGATGTAGAGATCCTTCGAGTTTCAAACGGATGAAACTTCCAAAGCGTATCCACACGAGAGCAAAACTCCCTAAGCTTTCTAGTCTTCCACAACACTTTGTAGCAAGCTAGAATGGAGAGGGAGAGGAGAGAGAATTTTTGGCCACTAGGGTTCTCTTATGTTGGAAGTATGCCCTAAAACCAATCCTAAAGGGTATATTAAGTTT
>JAESVK010000608.1:0-11082 GCA_017140935.1 Hamamelis virginiana
AAAAAAGGGAAGAAATGATTGAAGAGGGAAATAAAGAGGGAAATCATTCCTGATCAATCTATGACGCCAGAAGGAGCCCCTCTAGAGTATACTTTGGGCCAACAATTAGTATCAGAGCGAGTGCTCATTATTTTTCAAACTTGTTGAGCTAAAGATCATGGCAAATCAAATGGGAACCAACCCCGATAGACCTCAATTTTTTTATGGTGAAAACTATGGTTTTTGGAAAAATAGAATGCAAAATTGGATTGAGTCTTATGATATGAGAATTGGGAAAGTTATAATGAAAGGGAATCAAAATGGTTTCAAAAAAGATGTCGAAGGGCAACTTGTTCCCAAAACCTTGGATGATTGGACCAAAGATGACATGAAAGTTATCCAAATTAGTTTTAAAGTAAAAACCGTATTGTATTGTGCTATTAATGTTAGTGAATACAATCGAGTTTCATCATGTGCTACGGCACAAGAAATTTGGAGAAAACTTGAGGTCACTTATGGAGGTACCAAACAAGTTAAACATTCCAAAGCTCTCATGCTTAGACAAGACTATGAAATGTTTAAGATGATTGAAGGTGAAAATGTTAGAGATATGTTTACTCGTCTTACTAATCTTTTGAATGAATTGCAAGCTTTTGGGAAAGTTATTCCTAATGATGACATTATGTCTAAGATTCTTCTAGCTCTTCCAATTTCATGGAGCCCAAAGATCACCGTCATTCAAGAAGCCAAGGACATAGAGGAAATTGACATTGTTGAGCTTCTTGGGTCCCTTATTACCCATGAAACGGCTATGAAAAAGAAAAATGAGGCAATTCAAAGTGAGAAAGACAATGCCCAAGTGAAGAGAACTCTAGCTCTTCAATTCTCTATTCTTGAAGCAAATGATGGTGATGACTTCACCAACATTGATGATGATGAGGACATGGCTCTCATCACTAGGCAATTTCAATCCTTCCTAAGAATGAAGAAGAACCAATCAAGACAAGGCAATGGGAGATTTGTCAAAGCCAATGATGGTAGATGCTTCAATTGCAAGAAGTTTGGCCATACCATTGTACATTGTCCTAGCAATAACTCATCATCCAACAACAACTCATCATCCAACAACAACAACTTTCATTCAAGAAATGATCAAAGAGGCAAAGGGAAGGCAATGGCCGCCACCACCACCACTTGAGATGATATTCTTGAGGATGCAAAGAGTGATGAAGAGAACACCCAAGAGGAAACAGCTAATTTTTGCTTATTTGCCAACATTGAGGAATCTTGCTTCATGGCAAATGATGATGAAGACAATGAGGTAAATTCTAATTCAAATTGTGATGATGATGAATGTGATTTATCTTTAGAGCACTTTCAAAATTTAAGTAAATTATTTTATGATAAAAATTGTGTTTTAAAAAGGGAACTGACTTCTGGAGGCAATTAGGCAAATCCCGTCTTATGCAAAATTTCTGAAAGATTTATGTACCCAACAGCGCAAGAAGCACGTGCATTTGACCAAGTCGTCAGCACTCATAGATATTGCCAGTGCAGTTTGTCAGTACCAAATCCCCATTATTCCATGCTTCCTAGGAAACCATTACGTAGATAGGGCCTTAGTAGATTATGGGGCAAGTGTGAACATTCTTCTATACTCTGTGTATGCGATGATGGACTTAGGAGAGTTAAATCCAACACCTACCATTTTGCAGTTCACTGATAGGACAACCAAGGTGCCTAGGGGAGTTTTACATGATGACACCCGTACTTACCAATATTCATCATAATTGAGGTTAGAACGTGGTCTTTTATAAATGAATTAAATCTTGATTATTAATAGGGAATAACCTCCCTTGTTTACAAGTGATCAGTACCTCCCTAACCAGATGAACCGTCAAGTGAATCATTATATTGAAAAAGGATGAAGGGAAATATTTCTCAAGCACACATAATATGAGAACAAGTATGGCTGGTAAAATCGTCACGTCCACAACTTTGCTACAAATGTTCATGAAGAAAAGGCAAAATCTCGTGACTACAACTCTGACGTGATTTGGAAGAACTGAATGTATTGCCACAGGTAGAAGTTGCTGCATTAGGAACTGACAGTCATGCGAATTCAACCCAATAAATATTAGCTCTTTCATAGAGACGAGATTTTTGAAGTTTGAACTAAAACCCATCGGGACCTTCACTTCGAACAACGTTTTGCATGCACTACGCTTCTCCTCCTTAGTCAAGGTAAAGCATGCTGGAGGCAGATATGTACGATTACCTATAACCTTTGGTGCCAGTTAAGATTGTTATAAATAGTCCTTATAACTATCCTAATCCAAGACAGTTATTAAAACTGTCCTTAAATGTTACTAACGACTGTTACTTAAAACAGTCCTTAAAAGTCTTACCTTTAAGGACAATTTCCAAATTTCGTCCTCGTTTCTCATATATAACAATAGTTTTCAAAATCGTCCTCTTATTACTGTCCTCACTAACCATTATTGTAGTAGTGCTTGAAAATCTAAGTTTCAATTAATTAGTTGGACCAATGATATATATAATACCATATCATTTTAAAGTATGGCCAAAATCAATAAAAATGAAGAAAGTGAGAGAATTAAGGAGAGAAAAGAATCAAGGAGGGAAGTAATATTAAGCATGCCACATGCCCACATCAGCTTACTCTTCTTTATATAATAGATAGATATAGTCCCGATAGTTAGCATATGCTTACATAAATTATGTCAGTATGAAGGCCATAGATAATTGTGTGATGCATATTTGTTGGATTAGATACTATACTATGGAATGCTATGCACTCCAAAAATCACGATGATTCAATGTCATAATTTCAAAATATAGCTATGAAAAATTGCGATCGTTGAAAACAGTCACTATTTTTCTCGATAATATTTATGAGAAACCGACCGTTGGATCATTATGATTTTTGGGATACATGACATGAATAAGTACAATATCTAATCCAACGATCAGTTTTTCAATAGAGCGGTGCTATAGGTCCCGTTCCAATTCCCTTTTTTTTTTTCACTATGTTTGCAAGATTTTTATTGTGTTTCCAAGATTTTTACTGCGTTTCTTTTATTTTCACTATCTTTATATTTCCAATATTTTTAGTGTGTTTCCAACATTTTTACTGTCCTTTTATTTTTACTATATTTATTCTATAAGGATAGTAAAAATGAAAGGACAGTGAAAATAAAAGACAATAAAAATATACCAAAAGGTAGTTCTGCCATTTTCCTTTAACTATTTTTACTGTTTGGTATATTTTCATTGTCTTTTATAAGGACAGTAAAAAAATAATGACAATGAAAATATAAAGGGTAGTCTTGCCGTGTTCAGCAGGGATAAGGATAGATGTGTAAAATATAACGACATGTGTAGAGATCCATTTTTGACCTTGAATAGAGTCATAGATGGTTGCCTGTGATCTGAGTTAAAATAGGGTGTCGAAACCTTAAGTTGCCCATAGTACCCTTTTGTGTAGTTAGATAGAGGTCATTATCGCATGTAGGTTTTTAAGTCAAATTGAATCGGTTCTTTTTGCATTAGGTATTTAGAGAGTCCATAGATGTCCCTGTCAAGTTTCATTGCATTATGAGTCAGGCTTGATAGGTGATTAGGGTTTTTGCGACTTAAAGGGCAGTATTGTCCTTCGAATCACAAAAGTTCCTAAAAGCCTTCGAATTGGTCTCGAAATGTTCTGAGACTTTGGCATGGATAATTAGGGTGTATTTAGTAGCTAAGTTGATCAGTAGTAAGGTCCATTGAGCCTTTGGGCTAGTATTTGGCTCTTAAGGCCCAAAGGCCCATTTTAAAGCTCATATTAGGGTTTCAACATGAAATAACTGGGATTTGATCTGTTTATCAAAACAAAGCCTTCAAAAGCTTTAAAATACTTTCTTAAATACTTTTAAAACTTGTTTCGAGAAAGTAGAAATGATTTCGAGAGCAATTGGTTAGCAGATTTCAAAATCCTAATTGGGCTCAACAGGCCCAAAACTGCTAATCGGTCAGCTTTTTCCTAACAAATTTGACTGAGGTCAATGCATTTTTACTTCAAACACTTCTTAAAACATAGAGAATCGAATCACAGTCGTTTTGATACTTGAATCGTCAAATGTGGACTTGAAACGGGCTCGAAAAGCAGAAATTGGGTCGAAATGGGATGAGATAGGTCCATATGTGGGAAAAATGCACTAGGGACTCGATGACCATCCCCCTAGGGACGGCTAGCCGTCCATGGTGGATGGATAACCATCCTAGGGTGGATGGTCACCTAAGCCCTCTGCCTTATTTTGCCAGTTTTTCGAGCTTTGAGAGTTTTATCCGCTTGGGACTCTTCCAAAGCCTATCTAGACCATCTTGGAGGGTTTTGCATGACCTTGGGGACTTTGGGAGACTCATTTAAGACCCTTGGATCATTCCCTAGGGTTTTAATGAGAGCCATTGATTAAATTGAAGCCTATTCTATATATACACCACTTATAAATAAATTTTGGAGGATAGAAACTTAAAGATGAGAGACTTTAGCACACTAAAACCAGCCCCCTAGAACCCTAGCTACGAATTAGGAGGCCATTGAAGCTTGAAGAAGAAGGCTAGGAGCAAGGATGAAGAAAGCAAAAGGTTAGTTTGAATACACCATTGTGCTTAAGATTGAGTTTTGCATAACATGGTTAGGAATTAGTTTATTTAGAGTAGTTTAAATTTCTGCAGCATGTATGCTTTAGTTTCTTCTAGTTATATGCATGAGTTAGGTTAGGGATGAATGTTTACATCATGTATGTATGTTTAGGATTAAATATCTTAATGTTTGCATATAGTTTAGCATGTTCTATTGCATATTAGACTGTTTTGAGTCTATTTGGCATGTTTAGAGTCATAGGTTCATGTTTGCATATAAAAGTTATGTTTTTCTCATTTTAGGAGCATGGTAAGAATTGTATGAATGATAGAAGCGTGTCTTAAGCGATTTTTTTTCGGTTAGTTTTTGCCTGGAATGTATGCTAGGATGTTAAAGTTGTTGTTTTTAATATAAAGATGAGATATATGTGTGTCATCACATGTTTTGGCTTATGACTCTACATGGGAATGCATGATATTATATTTTGTGTTGAAAGAGTATTTTCATATATGTTTTGAGCATGCTTTAGGATGGTTTAGGTAATGTCTTTTGGTTATATAGAGAGTCTTCGCATTTATATGTGTTCGATAGAGTGAAAATCTGGTCTTTTATAATTTTATATGGATGAATGTTTTTACATGCATATTGTGCTTATGTGATTTAACGTTTAAGGGTTCGAGGGAGCTTGCAAAAGTAAGAGTCTTCCCATGTGATTAAATTTTAATGCACATGATGGTATATGTTCATATTAAAGCATGAAAGTATGGTTTTTAGTCAATTATCACATATTTTCATTGTAGAAAGCATGCATTGTTATTAGGATTATTTTTTGCATATTTTGACATTACATTAAGGTGTTTTCATGTATGTTCAAATTGCTGTCCAGCAACTTAAACATCCTTTAATCACTTTAGTTTAATGTATTTTTTAGGCATTTAGGTTAGAAATCAAATTTAAGACAACCTATAAATAATTAGGGTCACATTTGCATTCATGGTAGATTTTCTTGTTCATTTTCTTGTTATTCAAATGTAGAAATATGTTAGGATTCCCTTTGGTAGTTAGAGACAAGTAGGAAAGGTATTTAGGGATATAGGTGAGGTGTCCTACCTTTTTAGGACTCTTTTAGAATAATGTATTATCTTCGAATGTTATTTTTGAGTTTGGTTAGGAGTCTAGTCTAGAAGAGACTATTTTGAAAATAATTTGGATAGGAAAAGAGTTTTGAACGGAAAAGAGTTGTTTTGAAACAGAATTGTGATTGGATAAAAAGTATCTCTCTAGATTAGAATTTTAAACGGATTCGAAATGATAAAACGAAGGTAGTTCCTTATCTTAGGATGAGTCCTAGGTATTCGAACGCCGACGGACTTTGATCTCTATCAGGACACCGGTAAAGTACGTAGGCAGCCAATAGGGCACAAGTCCAATCTTAGATTGACTGAGAGTCTCCTAAGGTCTTTAGGATTGTGTTTGCTTTTATTTATTATTATCTATTATTATTATTATTATTCATATTTTGTGGTTGATTAGATAATTAGGATTGTTGTGATAAGATTTTGATAAAGCCCAAAAGTAATTAGGAGACCTTTAATTAGGGTGAGATAGGTGCCTACATGATGCGTTCTGGAACCTTCCTATCTCATAACCTAGCCCCCGAATCCAACTTTGGTTCGAAGACTTGCTTTTCCTTAATCTTTCTTTTTTTTTTTTTTATGGTTTCCTTATTCCTTAAAAATAAGGTGGCGACTCCCAGTTTTTATCAAACTCCTTTCCTTTTTCAAAACCAATCTAAGTGGACTCCCACAATAGAGAAAGATGATTATGATTGGATGATCTTAAATGAATAATAGAGAAGGCTAAACATGTAGTAAAAGAGAAGGATAATGAATTATCTACAATCCATGATGATAGTGAATCCAATTCTAAAACAAAAGAGCTGACGGGTTTTTGGCGGATTCACAACATGGTAAATAGACCACATGGGCAAGTTGGACGGGATTTCAAAACGAGAACTTTAGTATGTTCTTTTTCAAAATATGCATCACACAATTCTCTATGGCCTTCATACTGACATAACCTTGTATAAACATATGCTAACTTGATATTCCTGTGTATGTGTGTATGTGTGTGTGTGTGGGTCACGTTCCCCTTACACCCTATTTTGACACCTATGTTTACACCTCGTTTTCAAAATACTATCTATGATAAATATTTTGACGAACCGACCGTTGGATTCAATACCTTTCTTATGCATATCATGTATACCAAAAACCATAGTGATCCAACGGTTAGATTTTAAAAAATGTCACTATAAAAAACTATTATGTTTTTAATTAATAAAAAATAATAGTTCTGCAAAATGATATTTTTCAAAAACTAACCGTTGGATCACTCCGATTTTTTTCATACATGACACATACACACACACATATATATAGAGAGCTTCTAATATAAGGTGCAACTGATGCAAGATGCATCAAGTGGCCTCCTCTAGAGCCACTTGTTAAGCATATTTTCGAACACTGACTGTTGGATTTGATGCTCCTTTCATGTATATCATGCCTACAAAAAATTACACTGATCCAAAGGTTGGTTTCTTCAAAAAAAGACTGTAAAAAAAGGGTGACATTTTAAAGAATAAAAAAGCCACAATTTTTCAAAGTTACATTTTTCAGAAACCAACCGTTGTATCACTGTGATTTTTGGTAAGCATGATATACATGAAAGGAGCATCAAATCCAACGGTCAGTTTTGGAAAATATGCTCAACAAGTGGCTCTAGAAGAGGCCACCTGATGTTGGTGCACCTTATAGTTGGGATAAATACGGTCCACTCCTCATTGGAATAGTTGGGACAGGTATTTTGAAAAATCGACCGTTGGATTAGATACTCCTGTTACGTATGTCATGTCTGCCAAAAATCACAGTGATCCAACGGTCGGTTCATGAGAAAACAGTCTGTGAAAAAAACTAACACTTAAAGAATGATGAAATGTTAGTTTTTTTCACAGTCAGTTTTCTCAAAAACCAACCGTTGGATCACTGTGATTTTTGGCAGACATGACATACGTAATAGGAGTATCTAATCCAACGGTCGATTTTTCCAAAATACCTATCCCAACTATCCCAATGATGAGTGGACCGTATTTATCCATATGGGATCTGGACCCCAAAATTTATTATTTATTTTACAAATGAGTCATAGACGGAACTTACTTTTGCGTGTGGTACATCCTACAGTTAATAGACTTTATATATATATATAAGGCCGGCCTTACGCAAAGTTGCGTAAGGTCGGCTCCATATGGCTAATTTTAGATCGCAGTTCATAAAACTGACCGTTGGATTAGATGCCTCTCCTCTGTATGTCATGCCTGCAAAAAATCACAGTGATCTGACAGTTGGTTTTTGAAATATGTCATTGTGAAAATATGTAACTTATTTGTTCCTCAAAATATCATAATTTTTTTAACAGCAGTTATTTCAAAAAACAACCGTTAGATCACTGTGATTTTTTGCAGGCATGACATACAGATGAAGAACATCTAATCCAACGGTCAGTTTTACGAACTATGATCTAAAATTAGCTATATGGAGCCGACCTTACTCAATTTTGCGTAAGGCCAGCCTTATATTACCATGACTATATATATATATATATATAAAGTCTATTAACTGTAGGATGTACCACACGCAAAAGTAAGTTCCGTCTATGACTCATTTGCAAAAATAAATAATAAATTTTAAAAAAGCAATAGAGATTGAATACTCTTTTGTTAGTTATAACTTTTTCATTTGTTTATATTACAAACAAGGACGTACTGAGGACAAAACAAGGACAGTCGAGGGAAACAAATGGGTCCAATGCGGCGGCGGCCAAGAGTCTCTCCATTTACAGTACTAGCTAGCCTAGCTAGGGCTGTTTCTTATTGCATGAATAACTATTTTCAGGTCAAGGATAACAGGATCCTTCATTTTTATTTGTGGGTGGAGTGGGGGTGGGGTGGGGTGGGTGGAGAAAGGGCCGTCCCAGGGCTTTGGGTGGCTTGAAGCGGCTATCTAAAATGGAGCTCTTCTACATGTAAATTTTAAAAAAAAATTGCATTTTAATTACTACGTTAAAGATTTTTTTATTAATTTTTTTGCTTTCGTTACTTGGCAACCAACTTTACTGTTTTTTTTTTTCTACAATAATAGACTGTACATCATATTTCAAGGGCTGCAAGACTTAAATATTGGGGCTGCATGTATATATATATATATAACAAACAAACAAAATTTGGGGCTTAAAGCGCCGGCTTTACAGGCTTTACCCCAGGGCCGGCCCTGGGTGGAGAGAGAGAGAGTGGAGAAAACAGGTGGCTGCCATTGAATAAAATCCTTCTAGGCTTCTATAGCATGCATGTATCCAATTTCTTAGTCTTCGTTTTCAGTTTCGATCAAACGTTTATAAGACGACAAGAGGGGCCCCAGATCGATGGAACGTCGAAATTCTCATACTCAGTCAATAATTAGTGAAGGTTCTTGAAGTATTCCACTTTCGAGCCAACAGCTAGTGTTGTGGCCTCCCCCAGTTCAATTCATACCAGCTTCAATATATAAATAATATTGCAATAGGGAAGTAAAAAATATGTAATTAAGTGGAAGCTTGCCCATGATTCAAAAACTAGCTTACAAATTAGTGAAATTACATCATCTTCCAATGTGCAAGGATATATATATATATATATATATATATATATATATATATATATATATATATATATATATATATGATTCTCTAATCTTTTTCTTCCCTTGTGGGGGAACTCTTTCTTATCTTAATATATATCTTAATTTTAGTGCACAGAACTTAAAAATTACTCATAATAGAGCTATCGTGATTCACGAGTTATTAAATTATTTAGGTAGGCAATCTCTTTTCTAGGTGCCTAAGCAACTATAAATTAATTTATTTCTCTAAGAATCTTACCAAATTAATTCTGGGTTAATTAGGTAGAGATGAACCGCGTCCGCGAAAACCAAAGGCTGGCAGCTGGCTAATAGTACGTGGCTCATTTTTGGAGTATAAAAAGGGTGCGCTGGAAGTCCATTTCATCATCGACCCTGTGTCCGGCACACGCCTCTTCTGGCTTTTCCTCTCCTCCTCTTAGAATTTTGGAATTTTTTTCCTTCCACTACGTACCTACTTTAATCATCAAGGTATGGTTAATTAACCATATATCGATTTCCTCTTTTATATATATATTCTTCGATCTCTTTGTTCATTGTCAATCAGTAACAATTATCGATGATGATGTTGATTGATCCTAATTATTTCGATGGTGATAGTATCATAATTGAGATTTGAAATTAGGATCGATGACTGTCATGGTAGCATTGCATTAATCATGAATAAATTAGCTACGATACTTTTAGCTGTTGATCTAGAAAGGCCTATGTAGTTGTATGTATTCCCATATTTAGGAAAGATGTTTCAAGTTCAAGCACATGCAAGTAAGTTGATATCCATTTGTTAATATTAAGATTGGGTTTGGGATAAGGGTACGTAGGTTTATATCAATTGGCATGTCAAAAAAAAAAAAAATTCTTCTAGAAAGCAACTTCCCTGGCTAGCTTGCTTCATTTTTATCAAGTGTTCTTCAACTTTGGCTTTTCTCTTATATAATTAAGCAACTTTTCTAGTTATCATTTTACAACCCTTGCATCATTTGTCTAGTGTTCTTGTATATGTATTAAAGAAATTCCAAAATGTACCCAAAAAAACAAGCAGCATTTTTTATAGTAATTAGCTAGCTAGAATGGGTACTGATCAATATATCTTCATTATTGCATATATGGTTTGCAGGATATAATAATCGAGAGTGAAAAATGAAGAAAAATCTGCAATTGGGACTCCTATTTTCATTCATTATCACTTGCAGCATATCCTTTGCTCGACCTCCTCCTCCAGTAACCGAAGCAACCCTTCATCAAGTGGCTGCTTCTCTACAAATGTACGTCGATGAACTCCCCCAGATGCCCATAGTTTATGGTTACACTGTCGATTCTAGCTCACCTCAACCCGCCAAACTCACCATTGGAATGTATCAGACCAAATGGGTATGTGTTTCTTAATATAATCCCTTATTACTAATTGTCACATGAATTGAAATGTCTCTAAAGTCGATAATTAAGGAGTAAAAATATGCACACATGCAAGATCACGAACTCACATGCATATATACAGGTAAAACATACTAAAGAAACAGGCCGGCCATTGCTAGAGTGGCATCAGAGTTTTTTCTTTTCTTTTTTTTTTTGTCAAATGATAAAAATCTAGGCTTGTATTTCAAGTCCTCTAAAATTAACAAATAAATATCAATTCACTTCTAGGCGCTCGAATTTAAAATGTCTTTTATATTAATAAAGAATGAAAATATATATATATATATATATATATATATATATATA
>JAESVK010000608.1:52381-64500 GCA_017140935.1 Hamamelis virginiana
CAAATTTTGCGTATGCGAAGCCCCACTTTTGATTGGGCCTACGGACTTTGTATCCCAGAAAATAAGGGGCATAGGATTGTTGTTACCAGTATTATTCTTTTGCCTCCATAGAATATTCTTCTACTTTTTTCCCAATTTTTTTTTAAGTTTATTTATGCTAGCTTTCTTAAAATCACTTTTGAATCTCAAAATTTCATTTGATCGAAGAGGTGTAATGTTAATCACAATTACACAACTAAAGGGGTAAAAATTTCATACTAGTGTTAAAAATTTTGCCACATTTTGCTACATTTATTTCTAGTATAACAATTTTGATACAAGACATTATATTTCAACACAACTCTAAGAAGACATGTGAAAATATTAGGCACCATTTGGATTTGTTTTTTTATAAGTATTTATTTTCTTTTTTAAAATTTTTCTAAGAAATTACATATTGCAAATTTTTTAAAAAGCAAATAAGTACTTATAGAAAACAAATCCAAATGGTGCCAATTTTTTAAAAAGCAAATAAGTACTTATAGAAAACAAATCCAAATGGTGCCTAGGCACCGTTTAGATTTGTTTTCTATAAGTACTTATTTGCTTTTTAAAAAATTTGCAATATATAATTTCTTATAAAAATTTTAAAAAAGCAAATAAGTACTTATAAAAAACAAATCCAAACGGTGCCTTAATTTTTCAAAAGTGATTTTAAGAAAAGTTAATGTTAATGAGGTCTTAGTTTGTTTTTTTTCTTGTAAAGATGTCCTAAGTTTATATGGACCTGCTCAATCCAGTCTTCTTCTGAAATAAATCAAACTCTTGACCTTTCTAAGTATTAAAAAGTCGCTTAAAAGCTAGAATTAAGTTGAAATTATTTAAAAATTTAGAATTGAATGGACTAGTATGAATTATATTAGGACATCTTTATAAGAACAGAACCGCTTTAATAGTTCCTTAGGAAGATGAAAACACTTCATACTTTCATGGTTCATAGTATGAATAGCTTGAATTAACGATGCATCACTCGCTCTAGGAATAAGCCAAGCCTTAAAACCCTACAGCTAATTTTGAAACAGACCATTGATATCCTTCCATGTGTCTTTATTAATTCATTTATGAATTATATTTATAGTACATCAAATTGTAAGTATTAAATCTAGAGATCCATCATCTTCAACGATTAAAAATGCAACGCTGAAAGTGAATCATACTACTGCAGAAAAGTCACTCCTACTCTCGAAATAATTTTTCGAACTGGTGTGAAAGGTTATGAACCTTCGACTCATAGACTGAGGGGTGATGAAGTTGCAACATGTTTTTGGTGGATCAAAGCATGAACCTTGGATGCTAGTTCAATCTATAAAGTAAGAAGAGGGCTGCGTCCTAGTAAGATTGGGCATAGTTATGTTAAAGATATTGTATTGGGCTCTAGTAAGGATGTGAATATGGGCGAAAAGAATTTTATAGAGAATCTCTGAAAGTATTCAATTGGCGCATCTGGAAATCAAACCCAAAATTGCAATAGAGAAACTCAATTTTTGCTTGAATTGAGCGAACAAGCAATTCAACTATAAATGATCTACGCTACTCTTTTGGAACAGAAATTTTCAGCCAATCTCCAGCATCAACTTCATGGCAGCACTAAGCATGAGCATGCACATCCTAAACATTCGTTGGAAAAGCAAATTATGGTAGTACAAGAAAGGGATATAAATCAAATCAGAAGAGTCTAGCAGCGTATAGTTGGTTCATTGATGACGAACTCCCGTACTTTAAAACAAATTAAATTTGATCACTAACCACCACACAAACCCATAGCCATACACAAAGGGCTTGCTTAAAAATATATTAAATCATCCCTTCTTAGACACCCACTTATTACAAAACAGTAGCAAGAGAAAACAAACACAAATACAACAAATCTCAAAAAAAAATAACAATGTAAAATAAATAACTAAATAAAAATATCTAACATCATACGTTCAACAAAATGCGCTCTTAGGAGAAACCCAACAGGGAAGAATTAACTTTCCATTTCGGTTGTCAAGATGCTATCCCCTTCCTCTGATTTAAATTCTGCTGGTCAACATGCTTGACAAAGGTATCAGCCTTTAAGTTTCCTCATAATAATTTAGTTTTGCCAACAGACATAGATAAGGGAAAGATCTACTGCTGAACCATTGTTGAAAAAGATATCAACACCATACAGGACCACCACAGTTTCATCACTAGTGATGAGAAAGAAAATAACCAGCTCCAAGCTGCAAAAAGATCCTGACTCTCACTTAAACTGTTGCTTATATTGCTGTTAATAGATACCCAGACCACCAAAAAAGGGCCAGTATGCTCTTCATTATGCTGCTCAATTCTGAGACAATCAAAACTTCTTGAAGTTCTTTTTTTTTTTTCACTTCTTTTTCTCACTTCATTGCAAACCAAACTCACAACAAACAAAACCCAATAAAACCCGGCATGTTTATCAAACTTCTTATTCTTGATCTATACATCCTGGATGGCCTACATTAATCATTATTGCTGTGGGGATAACCTCCAAATACGAACACAAGCATCCTCACCAGAACTCACCACACTGTAATCATCAGTGAAAGCTAATCCATAAACCCCACCCAAGTGTGCTCCCTTTATGGTTATACGGTTAGATGCTGGCTTGTCAACTTCATATATGATGACACACGTGTCAAGTGATCCGGTAGCAACCATGCTGCCATTTGGAGACCAAGCCAGGCAGTTTATGCGGGCAGTATGGTACAACATGTTCTTAAGCTTCACCTGAAAAAGAAAATTTGTCAAAACCAAGTTATGAGGTGCCATAGTTCAACTAGGTGAAGTGACCAAGATGTAGATGTCCTTTGTTATTTAAATGGATCATAATGTTGGTGTAAATTTCACATAAAATGTCAGATAATAGAAAGTAATTCACTGAATCCAACAGAGATAAAATGGATTGAAAACTGTGCGCGCGCGCGCGCGTGTGTGTGTGTGTGTGTGTGAGAGAGAGAGAGAGAGAGAGAGAGAGAGAGAGAGAGAGACCAAATCACATAAAAAAAGTATGAAACCAATATCAATTTTATGGTATACATGTCATTTCCAGTTTAACTAATTGTACGAGAAAGGAAAATGACGTTCAAAATCGTGAAGACAATGACAATATCACAAGTCACAACCAGAACCATTCAACAAATGGTACTGAAGCTGCCCCTTCACAAGAGAGGTTCAGGTAACAAACATACATAGGTGTAACCCAAATCAGGAAGTGACACCCTATTTTATATTACCACTCATTCTTTACCCCTTAAAATATATTAGCGTCCTTCCTTAAATTTCCTTGTCTTGCCACTTACGCAATATGGAAAGAATAAAAGGAAGATGATATGTAAAAAGAAAAGAAAAAAAAAAAAGGGCACCCTATAATTCGATATGCAAATGAACAACTAATGTTAATAAATGATAATCTTCTGGTTCACTTGTGTCTAGTAGTCATTCTTAGGTTCAACTAGCTGAGGCAACCTCAGCTGTCCACCTTAACTTGGTTATTCTTTCGCACTAAAAAAGAACATCAGGCTCGAAATGAGAATACACTTTCTTACCTAAGCTTCACACCTTGAGTATACATTAAACAATTTAAGGATCCTTAACCTATCAAAATTTCAACTATCATCCACACAAATTTAAGGCAATCAAAAGAAATTCCAAAATATAACTCCAAGGCTAAAAGAAATCAATGCAAAATCAAAACAGAAATCCTTCTCTGAGCCCTGTGAAAGCAACAAATTCAATAAAATTGAAACTGATACATTGATGGCTCCACAAAGAACAGCTTCAATTTTAATTTTCAAAGTAAACCCCTTTAAATGACCATAACTATCCAATATGACTCCTTCACTGCATTTTCATCATTTACTTTTAGAGCCAATAAAATGGTCAAACTCGCTTATTCAAGAAACATTTTGGGATGAGTTATTAGTCAAGACCTATATAATGATGGTCTCTACCACACTGCAGTGGCAATTTTTTTTAATCAATGAATCCAGAAAAAGCTCGTCCATTGCAACTTACTTCATGTACTTTATTTAAATCATGTCTTTTACAAGTCACGTCATTGACCTGATTGATAAAATATAAAACAAGAGAAACGCTACACTTCAATTTGCTTTTGTTACTAGACTAGAATAGTGATCATCAGTTCAATAGTAAGGCCAAAAAAACAAAATCTGAGGCCTCACCATCATATCAAAGATTAAATGAGTCAAATTAAAACAAGTGTAATGCTACATGTCAATTCTCTCTCTCTCTCTCTCTCACACACACACACACACACAGTTTTAATGCCAAGCAAACAATATAATCTGTAAAATGTTTAAAAAGATGATCTACTACCTCTCGAGAGACACGATCCCAGACAACAGCTTCTCGATTGACATCTGCTGAAGCAAACATAGATACATCTGGAGAGTACTGTATGACACTAATTGCACCTCGATGTTTCTCAAGGACTGCCTCTTCTGTAAGTGTGTCTCCTGCAATGGAATATATGTGTAATTTACCATCCTGCCCCCCTATGATGGCTTCACTTCCATCAGGTGAGATGGTAGATGCTGTCACAGCATACCCAAGGTTAATGGTTGACACTATATTTGTACCACGAAGAATGACAACTCCTGAGTCGATTGAAACCAAAGCGAGTTCTGGAGAAAGAAGGGCAAGACTCAAGTCCTTTGGTTGGCTGCCAATATCAATGGAATTTGAATCCCCACATTGATCCCCATGTAGAGAAACTCTCCATACCTGGATTTTTGGAAGAAAAGCAAAAGGAAGTGTTACAAAGAATACAACATTTGTTCCATTTAAATTCACAACTGATGAATTTCAGAAAATGATTCAAGAAACAAGAAAAAGAAATAGTAAATTCCTGTTGGAATTTAAGTATGAGAATATGTTCGAGAAAAAAGAAGTGTTCAATCTGTAACCCGTGTTTTCAAAAGAACAGCATTAGTTAAAAATTAAAATTCAAAACGTTAACTAATTCCCTAATTAAATTATTTGTGGATAGCTGAAGTTAATCTTTATTTTAACCAATCCTAAAGCTTTGACTTACATGGGGTAGAAAATATTATAGATGCTATGAAATTTGGAAAATCAGTCAATAATATTTCGTGCAGTCAAATTCATCAATAAAATTTAATGGAATTGCTCCTGGTAATATGTTTCAAGCAAAATAATTTAGAAAATATCCAGAATACCTCTAAGAGAAATTTGTCAATCCAACAGTCTACCGGCTTATGTACTGGTCAACTCCACATAATAACAAAATCAAATCAATAAAAACCTAAAAAATTGAAATTCAATATGAAATCTGCAAATTTTGAATGAAAAAGCTTCCAGCACCATGTTAAGACTCAATAGCTAAAATACCTGATGTATGAAAATTATGTTCTTTGCTCTAAAAGACTACAAACTATAATGACAAAAGTGACCTTGTCCAAAAGTGGAGAAGTCTATAGAAAAGTTTAGGGTAAATTACACTGACCTCCCTTGAGACTTGCTGAAAATACGGGGATCTCAATTACACCCCTCCTCAACATTTTGCATACGGTCACAATCCCTCAATCAACAAGCCGTTAATATGGTGGACGGGAAGGCATGATGTTGTGCCCAAATTTTATCAAAATATCTATTTTACCCCTAATATTTAATGTGATCATTGGGAAGGGGTTTTATTCCTAAGCAAAACATATAGAGAGAGAAACAATGAAGAGAGAGAGAGAGAGAGAGAGAGAGAGAGAGAGAGGAGAGAAGAGTGTAGAGAAGAGAAAGACCTAGAAATTTTTGGCATCCAGGAAAAAAAGAAAATCCTATGGCCACATTCTTCAGGTGATGGCATGTTGGTTGTTTAATTTAATTCATTTCTAAAATTCCATTGGTTTCAATAATGGAAATTCGATACAAGTAATTTTTTTTTATTGTACTAGATTCTGTCACATAATTCATCTAATCAATCCCAAATGTGGTCCATTTGTTGACTCTCCTAGCCTCCACACTTAGATCATAAATACCGATGCAGCATAAGGCTAACAACGAAATATAAAGTTTAATTGAAATACTGCATTTTTATTTAAAAATAAAAATATTATGTTGAAAGATTAAAAAAAAAAAAAAAAGCAAATGAACAAGATTGTTAATGGTGTTATGTTGGTGTTAGTGACATGGGAGGAAAGTGTAATTTTGGAAAGTAAAAGGAAGGACCCTGTATTTTTTAGACATCTCAAGGGAGATCAATGTAATTTACTTAAAAGTTTATTGATGTCCAACTTTTGCCTGATAAAATTATCATTACTAGAAGCTAATCAATACAAAAATTTCTCAATGTAATTTGAAGCATATAAAATATTCTAGCTTTATTTTTAAATTTTTTTCAAGAATATATCTTTCCCTAGTCTCTCTCTCTCTCTCTCTCTATGTATATATATCTTACCAAAAAGAATAAATTTCTTATAAATTTCTTACTATAATATTAATAAAATGTGTACAATATGACTTATCATACCATGAAACTTGCAGCTTAACATATACAACACTGTGCATCAAATAATCCCATCACTACTTGCTCTCATGAAATGTGAACATTTCTACCGGAATAAGGGATGATGACTTTTTCATTTTTTAATTAATTATCCACTAATAATTTCATATTTTTAGTTCAGCTTTCTAGATATATGTTCAAGTAATAGTGTGCCTAAATTGTCTACATCTCTTGTCATAAATTACTGTAGATGCTTGTGGCAGACACAATAGTCTAAAATGTTTGATGCGAGCAAAATAAGGTTGATACATGCAACATATGTCATATAACTTTATAGATGGCTTTATATGCATAATTAGTGATCATAGGCAGGATCTAACATACTATAACTGAAAGCAGGGTTGTGAGACATTCTGCTTACACAGTTAAATAGGATGAGAAGATCTTTCAACAAAAAAAGAAGAAGAAGAAGAAGAGGATGAGTAAATGCATCTGAAAAGCATATTCCCCAATTGCTTTCAGTCTAACAAATGAAAATTAGTAATGAATAGATAAAAAGAGCTAATAAATTCACAAATAATTTGAAGAAAATAAGCATGCATCTTTAAAATAATTCACAACCTTATTGTCAAATCCAGATGAAACAATCTCCTCCTCAACAGCTGCAAAACATTTGATTTGAGAACTCTCTTTCCTCTCTAATCTACCACTATATCCAATGCCTTGAATCCACTTAACTATTAAACCATCATAGCTGCTGGACAATATCACTTTCGGGCTGCTCTGGAGCACAGCTAATGATGCAGCATTCTTGATGTGTCCAGATAGTGATATTGGGGTTTTATCAAGATCACTTTCTGAGAATAAATTAATCATGCCACCAAGAGAAACAGTAACAAGATAATCATTCTGCCAAAGACCCCCAACTAGCATGTCCTCTACTCCACCTGAGCCGGTACAGGTCAATGTTTTCTTCACCTTCCCATTACCATCCTCAGAGATCTCCCATACTTTTGCAGACTTATCAGCAGACACAGTCAGCACCTGATATATCACAGCTTAGTATCAGTACATTATGAGGCAACAGAAATATGCTTCAACTGGGGAGAAAGGTAAAAAGATACCATGCCTATGTTACATGGACTCGTGTACACAATCCAGGTGTCTGTCTAGGCATTAGATTCATTAAGTTCCCCATATTGTAGGGCATGGGGACACTGTCAAATTATCTCTACTGCACTGTAAAATGAAGTTTCAATATGAAATAACTTGATAAGCATGGGTCATTCACTCATTTTGAAATATCCATGTACTAGAGGAACACACAAAGAAAGCATCCTAGGGAAATTGTAGTGAACAAGAAATTCGTTCCTTTTCCTATATTGTTGGGTATGTCTAGCAATAAGCGTGTTAGACTCATGCTACTACCCATGTCATGTTGTATCTAACACAGGTACTTCACCCATTTTCAAGTGTCCTGACACATAGTATAATACCAAAAAAAAAAAAGAAAGGTGTAGAGTGTAGACGATAACTATCAAATATGTTGTCAAATGATATCAATTTTCAAATCATCTGTCATAGCGTTCTCTAAAATAATTGCATAAAAATTTATGTAAAAAATATATAATATTTGAGAAATAAAATACAAATAAATTCATTTCCAAGACAATTAAGTGTCAAATATCCATCTCTTCATATATAATATTGAAAACTAGGGCCTGGTTAAAGATAATTTAAAATTATGCCATTTAATTGCATTCATTAAACAAAGTGCGACAAGACTTTCAAAATGTTAAAAAGTTATGAACATTTCTATAGTTGCATACTTTCACTGATGTACTCATACATAGCTATAGAACTTAGAAGTAACAATCACCTAAACTTGTGACAATCCCACTTCAGAACCACAGATCCACAGTTCTCACTAAGAATTGCATTTGGAGTGCGATTCAAATGAGACAAAATCGTGATTCCATCATTGATTAAACCTTGCTCAACTCTAATTGGAAAAATCTCAGTTGAGAAAGAAAGAAGATAAAGAAAAAAAAAATAATAAAAGGAGGAAAGAACATGAAGTGACTCACCTAATTGGCCATCCTGGCCCTTTTTTATTAGCCCTAATTCGAAATAAATTTTACACCCGACAACTTCAATTTTTCATATCTTAAACCATACAATTATAATATTTCTCCTATACCACCATAGCATTAAATTATCTTCAAATAATCCACACTATTCTTTTCCATATTAAACCCTAAACTACTAATTTCCTTTCAACTCCACAATAATTAAAATTTTTTCAAACACCCCCATCCTAGAAAATAAAAAACATAACGAGGCACTTTTTAGATGCTCCAAACCTATGAACCTTTTAGACGTTGTGCTTCCCCGTTCTCACCTCACCAACTTCCACCCCTGCTTTGTGCTACTAAGCTATATAATATTATATATATAAGTTTTTAATAAATGTATTAGGTTCCATGTTCCAACTTTTTATTCCAAAATTAAAATTGACTTTATGGTCACCACACCATAGCCCTTCGGGAAAGCGTCCTTTCTTTTATATTTTATAATTTTATTTTATTTAGGTAGGTATTGTAGAAAGCTTCGATTGAAACTTATAATGATACCTAATCATTTTCTCCTAAATTCACTCTATGCAGCAGAAATTGACTCTCTCTCTCTCTCTACACACACACGCACATATTTGTAGGACACTAAATTTTAAATGCTTGCCAACAAGCAATTGTAACCAAAAAAATTGTTTTTTGAATCACAATTGACTGTTTTGTATTTTCTTTTTCTTTTTCTTTTTTGCTTTTTATGTAGAGGATTGTTTTTGTAATTTTATGCGATAAAGTGTCTCCTTCTAGCAAATCCTGAAGTTTCAGTAGCACCTTTTAGATCTTTTTCAATCTTTCCAAAAACTTCCGCAAATTGGGGAGAAACCAGAATTTTCTTCAACAGTCCAATTGTGATGAACTTGCTCAGGACTCCAGCTAAATTTAGAATATAAAAGTTTTAGACTGTTGCAACCTTAAGTAAGGTAAATTTAGAATATAAAATCAACTGCAATTGCCTAAAGAGATTCAAAACTATTCTTACCTGTTTACCATCAGGACTCCAGCTAACGGCATAAATGCTGCCTTTGTGGCCATCTTCAGAGGACAGCTCACCAATCTTCTCTCCACTTTTCCCATCAAATATTATACCCTTCTTATCAGAACTTACAGTGATGAACTTGCTCCCGTCTGGAGAAAACCTTAAACAATTGACAAAATTTGAATGATCCCTGCAGAACGATAAACCAAAATTATTATCAAATGCAGTAAATTGTGAAATGAAACGCATACTTAGCTCCAAAGCCCTCAAAGTTGTTGCAATGTGAATGATATGAGCTTTAATCACTCTATATAAAGCAATTCAATAATCATATCTTCATCAGTTCAATTCATGTCAATATGCAATAGATGGTTCCTAAAAGTTGTAGAGTTTCAAAAGAATAAAGTAACAGTTGATTATCAATTTCCAAGTTCCACGGAGGATGCCCAATTCCTCCACTCTAACATCCACCCTCTCTCTCTAATTTGATAGATAGGAAAATCCAATCAACTAAATGAATCAAGAAATATCTCTCACATTTAGGTGTTAAATACAGCATACAACCAGCACTGATCAGGAACCAGCCTTGTTGTACCAATACTGGTCCAAATCAACATGATACAGCATTGTAAGATGCTACAAATATCTAACTTTCTTAGCATGATAACCACCATGTTAAAATAGCACTCATTGTGTTTGTGAATGCTAGACATGATAGATTCATTAATCATTACAATTACAATTTACCACAACAGTCACTTATTTCTTTAGGATCATTTATTATTATGCATTTGACTTGCTTTCAGTCCTCATATTATAGCAACCATTTTCAATAGCATCTTAAAAGTTAAAAGGAAGCATTTGCAATTAGTTTCTTCATGATGTACACGTGCATGCGCTTACAAATACACACACACATAAGCAGGTACCTGCCGATCCATCTCTATTTGACAATTCTATCATATTGATCAAAAGCTGATGGAGCTATCAACCGTTATTCAAAAACCTCCCTTCATCAATTTGCATTATTGCAAATGGAAAATGCGAAAGACATCTCATCAGAATAACTGTAATGCCAACAACTTCATTATAACAAACCTGTGAGATAGCTTGAATTTAAATGGTGGTCCTTCATAAAAATTCACCAAAAAATCCTCTCCACATGTGACAATGCGAAATGGTCTTGATGGCTTAAATGCACAGCTAAGAACCCGCTTTGAATGGCCATCAAACTCCCCCACATTAGTGCCCGAATCCCACCTATTCAAGACATGTACATCAACTATCAATATTTGGCAAGTCTTACATTGTAAAACATAAAAGCATGCCATTACAATAAGAATAATACAGTATATAGATATCCATGAAAGCCACAACTAATTGCAAAAAACAATTGGTCTATCATGCATGGGGGCAATTCACACAAGTATATGGGGAAGTAATCAAATAAAAAGTGCAAGCTAAACCTCATATTTTTTCAACTTTGAAAGATGCTGAAAACTCAGCACGTGACTAAATCCTTGCCATATAGCAGCTTCTTCAAAAAGAACAATTAACCTCAAAAATGTTTATTGGGCTTGGCAGCCTGGAGGCATCCATAGACTGTTAGTACAAAACCTATGGATAGTGTGCTATCGTTTGATGATGGCCAGTTGGGGAATTGACCCATGTTGAAATATGCTAAAAACCTTGAGTGTTCTTAGCATATTTCAAACCAATAACTGAGTTCAACTTGATCAGATGACCAATAATTAGGGCAACTAAGTTGGGAAAACCTTAGGTATTGAGAATTCAACCTGTTTCTTTCTTCCTGCTCCCTTTTTTTTTTTTTCCTGGGGATGGAAAAACCATATCTTAATGTGTTAAGAATTTTTACTCTTGATCCCTGCTTAGTTTATTAGTTTTGACTTTGACATAATTGGGTCTCATATAGACTTGCTTGGAGATGGCAAAAACTGTGATCGCTAACAGCTGTCACAATTTTTCTTGGTGACATTTTCGAGAAGCTGACAGTTGGATCACTATAATTTTTGTCATACATGAATGCATAAGTATAGTATCTAATCAAATGGTCAATTTTTCAAAATATGTATCCCACAATTATCTATTAGCTTCAAGCTTACATAAGCTTATATAAACATATGTTGACAGATCATTTCTATATATATATATATATATATGTTGGATAGGTGCGGGTGACACATTATTCTTACCCATGGTTTGACACAAGGGTTGCAAAACCTAACCAGAGTATTTTGAGAAACCGATTGTTGGATTAGATGTTTCACTTACACATATCATGCATGCCAAAAATCACAATGATCCAACATCATGTTTTTAAAAAAATGTCACAATTTTTCACAATGTTAAAAAATTAAACTGTGAAAAATTGCCATATTTAGTTGTTTGATAAACCAGCCATTGGATCAATGTATTTTTGGTATGCATAATATGCATAAGCGGAACATTTAATCCAACAGTTGGTTTC
>JAESVK010000608.1:157909-174400 GCA_017140935.1 Hamamelis virginiana
TTTCATTTAAAATGATGCATGTGACTGTGTATTGTCATCTCCAAATCCCATCCATGTCATACAAAGGACGAATCTGATTTTGCTTTTTTTTTTTTCCATTTATCAAGAATGTACTAACAATTCAGCTTTTCATTTAAAATGATGCATGTGACTGTGTATTGTCATCTCCAAATCTCATCCGTATCATACAAATTACGAATCTCATTTATCAAGAATGTATTATAATTGCTGAAGAGTAAAAAATTGTGCAATTCATGTAATTAAGAACAAAGGAGCTCAAATTGAATCCCAATATTTCGTTGTATTTTTTTTTTTAAATTATTTTTTTTCAATAAAACACTCACAATGCGTTGTGACGATGAAATTTTCTTATCAAACGACAACGGAACACAAATTGAATATATTATGTAATTTTAAAAAATTAAAAAAATTGAAGTTTTATTTTTTTTTGTTTTTTTTTTTTTTCGGTTAAATTTGGATAATTGTGGTGGGAGATAAAGAAATGCATAATTGTGTAATTATTGTGGATGAATAAGAGTAAATTGGGGAAAATGTAGTTAAGCTAAAAAAATAAAGGATGCACCATTGGAGCTCATCTAGCCAAAGCTATAGCTAAAAATACTGTAGCAAGCTAAAATGACACTGTAGCAAGCTAAATTTAGCTTTAGCTCTCCAAATATAGCTAAGACCATTGGAGATGCTCTAAGGGCGGGTTAATGGGTTTGGGCCAATATTGCCACCCCCTAGAAAAACATCAGCAAACTTGTTTTTCAAAAGGTTCAGAAATATCTCCTTTTGGATCTTGTTGAAGTATCCTAAGCATTTTCTAGGAGGAATCTGAGAAGTTTCCTGGAAACCAGAAAAGGGCTTTCCTTCAAATCTTCAATAAGTTTCTCATTGCTTTATCAAAGCAATGCATTGATAATGGTCCATCCAAGGAGAGATCGATTGGTAATTCTAAATGGCAATTAACAGCACATACATGATACAGGCTATTTATGAGCAAACCTGTGTCTTGGAGCATTTGCTAAATTTGGCAATCAATTTTGCTTGCTGATCAAACCTAACCAATTTTTTTCCTCGCATTTTGCAGGGAAAGATTGATGAGTCACTAATTAATGTATTGTGCAATGGTTGGTGACTTAGAAAAGTTGAAAAAGAAAATGTCATTTCAAAGGATATGTGCATCACATAGGCCCGTATATAAGAAATCATTTCGGTATAGCCATTATCAAGTCATTATAAAGTCACATCTCATGAAATGAAAATTTTAGGATAAAATCTTATCACCTTGACTCTCAGAATGGACGGGATTTACGTAGGCTCAAACCTTGACGAATGTAGGCCTAATTATGATATCTCTTATTGTAAAAAAAAAAGAAAAAAAAAAATCAAGGGAATAATTTATTAAAGCAACGACTGAAGCTAAATCCATAACACCAACCATTGACATTTGTTTTATGTCAATTGGCACTCCCCTCTTGTCAACTGAAAAAGTTAAGAGTTGAGGTTGATGCTCAGCCCACAATCATTGAGCCCTTCACCATTTTAACCTCTTCTTCTGTGAGCTTGGGGAGTATGACTGAGAGAGTATTAGTCGAAAAAAACAATTAGGGTTATCCATACATTAATACCTCAAAATTTGGGGTAATTTCAATCTAAGGATCTAAACTTTTAATTCGATCAATTTATGACAAATTTAAAAAAAATTTGGTTCATTGTAGGACAAAACTAGAACGCTTCACGTGATTAAATAATGGAGACTCCATCTATGCTTTACGTGGCATCCTAGTTAGAGCCTACGTGTATCCTATCTAGCCTGAGAGACGTATTTTCTGCACAAACCATTCACATGGTTTTCACGTGACTAAATAAGGGTTTCAATCTGGGGGTTAAAATTAATAGATTAGAACAAATCTTAACATTTTTTAGGACAGATTAATGCAGCAATGTTTGAAATCTTAACATTTACGTGGTTAAGAAAAAACAATTGAGAATATCCAAGCATTGCTTCGTTAATTTTTCTTAGAAAATATTAAGATTCCAATTTTGTTCTACATTGAAACAAGTTCTAAAAAATTTGTTCTAAATTGATCAAATTAAAAGTTTAGGTCCTTGATTGAAATTACCCCAAAGTTCGATGTAATAAAGTATAGATAACCCTAACAATTATATAACTTATGAACAACGTACAATATTAGTAGAATACAGAAGTGATCACAGTGATCCAACGGTTGGTTTTTAAAATACAGACATTTAAACATCTTCTCATCCAACAGTAAATATTGTTAAAGCATTTCACGGACTGTATTTTGAAAACCAATTATCGGATCATTGTGATTTTTGACAGACATAACATTCACAAGAAAATTATCTAATTAATCCAACGGTCTGTTTTTCAAAATATCATTTCTATGAGAGCATAAAGACATCCTGATAATATCGCATCTAATATATTATGTTATAAGTTATAATTTATAAGATATATTTTGAATAGTGAATGTCTCCAGCTCTTTTGGCTGTATTGTTGTTGGCCTTTGATCTCATAAATGTGAACGGGGGATGGTAGTTGGGGCAATGAGTGGTGCGTGTAGGTGCCGTGGCGGAATGGTGCTCAAGTGTGTGACGGTGATGGGTGGGTGGTTATAATTCAATGCCTCTTAGATTATGAAATCGTCGAAGGACCTATCACTTATTAATTAACCTCACAAGTCACAACCCTTGTGACGACTAGTGGCTATAACCTCACTGATCTTCATCATTCTTAAAATTTGATTATGACACATGGGAATCTGAGGAAATATATATATATATATATATATATATATATATATATATATATATATATATATATATATATATAGAGGCGCTATTATCAGGCACACCTGATGCATCTTGCATCAGGTGCCCTCTTTTAGAGCCACTTGCACTGTAATTTTTGGAAAACTGACCGTTGGATTAGATACCCCTATAATATTTGTCATGCCTGACAAAAATCACAGTGATCCAACGGTCAGTTTTTGAAAAATATAACTTTAAAAAATTATGACTTATTTATTTTTTAAAATATTATCATTTTTTAGCAATCAGTCTCTTCTCTCATTCAGTCTCTTGATCCCTTTCTTCATTTTTATTGGTTCTTACTTCAGTTCAAAATAATGTGGCACTAGCTATCATATTGGTCCAACTTTGAAATTAAGTTTTTTAAAATTCTCAATCAATTACATATGTGGGTCCCATCTAATTTTCTTTTTTCTATCCATAATTAATTATTTTTTCATTAAATTATAGGTCCCACTTAACTTATTTCCTCTCTCACATCTTGATTATTTATTCAATTTTTACTTAAAACATTGGTTCCACTTCTATAATTATTTTTTCCATTTTTACTATTTCAGTTGTAAATCCCACTTAACTTTACCCCTACTCTCATCTTGATTATTTTTTCTACTTTTTTATTTAAAAAATTAATTCCACTTTCAAGATTATTTTTTTTTTCCTTTTTCAATAATGCATCCACTTGATTTTCTCTTTTCTCTTTAACTTTTTTATCAATTCTTAAATGTTAAAATATATACTTGACCCCTGTACATTTAATTAAAATCAAAGGGTCAAGTTCTGCACATTGCACGGGTTTGCGCTGGTATATATATATATATATGGGTTAGATTTTTCTTACCTTTACTACTATTTGTACTCTTCGTTCTCTGAACACTAATGTGGATAAAATATTTTGCAAAATGGACCATTGGATTAGATATATCATTTTTATGCATCTTATCCATGCCCACAGTAATCCGACATTCAGTTTCTAAAAAATGTCACAGTAAGAAAAACTATTAAAATTAGAAATATCACGGTATTTACAGTAAGATTTTTTAAATTTGACCATTGCACCAATGTTATTTTTGGCATGTATGACGTGCATAAGAATGATATTTAATCCAAGGGTTTTATACCAATTAATAGGACCCTGGTAAAAGATGCATAAAAAAAAAAAAAAAATTTGTGAAAATACATAAAAAATTTGGAAAAAAAAAAAAAAAAAAAAAAAAAAAACTCAAATGTATACTAGGCTAAAAATAAAAAACAAAAAGGGGAAAAAAAAAAAAAATTACCGATTGACCTTGGGTACTATCAACATATATTTTTCACGTGCACATTGCATCCCTGAACAATCAATTGTGACACATTATCCTCTAAATTTTGAATTTGTGTTAGATTGACCCTCTTTTGTCTGATTTTGAAACAAAAATATGAAAATTACCATCCTACCCAAGAGTTTTAAGTTGCGTCACGTAATATCACGTGGTGTTAGTTTTATTTCAAAATCAGACGACGAATTGACAGAAAAAATTAATTTGATACAAACTAAAAAAAATCATTATATATTGAGCCTATTAAAGCCTATGCCATGAGTCTATTTGTGAACCTAACCGATGTAATAGGACGGTGCACCTAATCTCAACTGCCTACCGTTACTTGCATCATTTTTAACCTCTGATAAGTGATAACAAGCTAGCATATATCCTTCAGCACCTTCGAAATCCCACAACCAAATTTCTTGGATCGATCACCATAGGATTTAATTATAGGACAGCAGACAGTTACGTTACACTGGGTGTACAAATCGACAAGTCGTACAACTTTAAATTCCTAGGTCTTCAATCAAATTATCAGAGAAGATGTTCTTATGATAAGAGCATAAGGACGTTCTTACAGGATTGGAACCATATATATATATATATATAGAGAGAGAGAGAGGTGCTAATATGAGATGCACCTGATGCATCTTGCATTAGGTGTCCTCTTATAGAACTATTTGCATTGTAAATTTTGGAAAACTGACTATTGGATTAGATATCCCAATCATGTATGTCATGCCTGCCAAAAATCACAGTGATCCGACGGTTGGTTTTTGAATAATATAACTTTGAAAAACTATGATTTTTTTGTTCAAAAAAATGTGATTTTCCAAAATGTAAATTTTGGAAAACTGACCGTTGGATTAGATACCCATATAATGTATGTCATGCCTGCCAAAAATCACAGTGATCAACGGTTGAATTATGAGAAAACTGACTGCTAAAAATAGATAATATTTTAAAGAACAAAAAAATCATAGTTTTTTAAAGTTACATTTTTCAAAAACCAACCGTCGGACCATTGTGATTTTTGGCAGGCATGACATACATGATTAGGGTATCTAATCTAACGGTCAGTTTTCTAAAATTTGAACTGCAAGTGGCTATACAAGAGGGCACCTGATGCAAGAAGCATCAGGTGCACCTTATATTAGCACCTTTAGTGTATATATATATATATATATCAGTGGCAGCAGAAGCTCCTAAACTTTTTGCCTGGCTTCAAAGCTTCTACAGAGCCAATGGCATTCTCTGTCTTCCTTTTACCATTCATTCATCCTCACCTCCGGCATATTGTAGCCAATATGACTCTCCTCGACACTTTCTTATTCTATGTTAGTACACATCTATATATATATATATATATATATATGCTCTCTTTCTCTAGCTCTGTTTGATTTTTTTTTTTTTTTCCATTTTTGTCCAAACCATGGAATAATACCGTACACTAAGTTATAAGGTCATTGGCCTGTCGCTTTGTTTGACTGATGGAAAAACAAAAATATTTTAATTAACTCATTGTTTTTCTTTATTTTTTTATATTTTATTTTTTCTGCATGATAACCCACCTGATGGATGGATTATATATATGTTTGTAATTTCAGATGGTGCATTTAGTGGACAGGTATGTATTATGGCAGAGATTACCAGTATGTTTGGGGCTTGCTTACTTATGGATGAGAAGGCATTTGCACCAAAACTACAATCTCTTGCATGTTGGAGGAATTAGCAGTCACAAATATAATACAAAAGAATTTCCTTATCGAACGCCAAATGGAACTTGCAACGATCCGAAGGATTACTTGGTTGGCAGTGCAGGAACCATTTTTGGTCGCAACATGCCTCCCTCTGCTTCACTTTATGGGGTAATGCGTTTCTAATTAATTAGATTCATTATTTATTATTAGTCACAGCTAGCACACCTGTTAAAGAAAAATAAATAAATATAATAGTTTATAAAATATAATGATAAGATGATCAATAATCGTGGCCTTTGCTATTTTTTGGCCAAATTTCTTCATTGAAACCTTTGAAAATAAGTCCGAATTGTGAACCTTCGATCTTGGGGCAGTCCTTAGGTTTAAATTAGTAGTTTTTGGTTAATTTGATTTCACAACTTTCCATTTGGAAAATTTTATTTTTTCTTAGCCATGCTCTAATAATTTCTATTTGGTTGTTTACTAAATTATTAATTAGGGATTTTCTTTAAAGTTAAATTGGCTTGTAGCCTTTAGGATAGTTTTGCTTTCTTATACTAATAAAATTCTCGAGAGTATTTCCTCTTTTCCCTAGCATTCAGTGTTCTTTTGTGAATCAACAAATTTTAGAAGCTATATATAGTTCCTAGTATTTTCTTGGGGAAATTACAGTTTGGTACCCTGAACTATTGGCCGTTTTCAAATTACCTCCTTCTCACAGTTAGTCATTTATGTTTTTGGACTAAAAAAATAACGTTAGACTTGTTATTTATTTATTTTTATGCAGTATTCATCCTAGATTGCTAATGGGTTTACAGGTATATTAGTGAAGTTTCATGATTTTTCTCAATATATTCTATTTATTATGAATTTTATTTGCTCTATAGAAAAAATAATTCATAAAAATTAAAATATATTGTGAAAAATCATGAAAATTCATTGATATGCTTACAAACACATTAGCAGTTTAGGATAAATACTATACAAAAAAATAACCAGTCTAACATCATTTTTAATAGACAAGGGGGCAATTTGTTACATTAAAATAGTTCAGGGGACATAGTGCTTCAATCGATACCACCGGGGGGGCAATTTAAAAATGGCCTATAATTTGGGGAGGAGGGGGGGGGGGGGGGGGAATTGTAATTTCCCCTATTTTCTTTAGAAAATCATTAGGTTTCGTGAAAGTTCTTGGTATTTATGTGGTGAAAATCACAAGGGATAGATTGAGATTTTGCTCTATCGACTACTAAGGATTATATGAGCCGGGGCTTAGGCTGTTTAAAGTCATCTCTCAAGTGGTAGATTGTTGGCCCAATAGAGCCAAAAATCCCCCCAGAAATAACCCTAGGAGCGCTCAAACTCATTACCTCGTTCTAATATCACTTGTTGAATTGGGTGCTAACCAACTCACCAAAAAGCAAATATTGTTAGTAAGAGACGCACTTTAAAGGGCAGCACAGAGCTCCACACTAATCGTTGTGCAAGTATGAGGCCCTTTGCAATGCACCCCATATAACACCAACATGTTGATTTGCTAAGCACCGTACAAGCTAGGCCTGACACTATTTTAAGCCATCTCCAAAGTGGTAAACTATTGATTCCCATAAAACCAACATATAGGTCATTTGAAGCTCCAATCAGATAGTAAAACATAAAATCAAATACTAAAAGTTAAAATTCCACTTCATAATCAGTTTTGTAAGGGTAAGATCTCATTTCAATCTGGTAAATGTGTGTGGATTGAATTTCGTTATTAAAGACTGCCATTGTTTTATCATTACTGTGGTAGGTTTGACCATGATGATAAGGTTTGTTCTTTTAAATTCCATGACTAACAACATGGGGTTACTAAAAGAAATCAATATGGGCCATTGCTTAGAGCCTATTCGAAGAGTAGTTGGGATAAGGCGCAAACAATCTCTTGGGTCCATTTAGGGAACACTATCGATGGAGGACATTCGATTAGGGCAAAATCTTATCAGAATAGAGTGAAGGTGATACCGGGGTTGGGGACAGAGCAGACACCAAAGAGTTGTATTGATGACAGTGCATATAGTAACCAACGAAGACCATGGGAGGATGGGATTGCAAATAACTAATTCAAAGGGATTGGATTTAGATTACGGGGTGATGAAGGACAATCTCCAGTGAAATTCACGAGATTCTATTGGCGAGCTGGTGCATAAGTCAAATCTAGCCGATGGAAGGAGCTTACATCATATTTGGGAAGGTACAATAGGGTTGAATGAGGATTCGGAGGATTGTACTAGGTATGGAAATAATCAATTGGATTCAGTTATACATGAAAATAATTTGTTTGGAAATCATAATATTTCTGTTGGGATTTATCAAATGGGATGAGATGAGGGAGGGGTGATTACTGAAAGATTGTGGCCATGGATTCGCAGCGGAATAAACATACAATAAAAATATTTAAAGAACTTGAATCCATCGTCACAATCATCCCTCGAAACGAACACAAGCATAAGATCATGAATAAAGTAAGAACAACACTTAAACAATTTAATTAAACTTTTGATTGCCTTTTGATGAAACCTCAAGAACGATTCTTAACTTCAAAGCGATGAAGCCTCCAAGGTATCCACACGAACACAAAACTCTTCAAAGTCCTTGCGATTAATCAACAACTGATCAAAGCAAGCTTGAGAGGGAGGGAGGAGATCACGGCTAGCCTAGGGAACCCCTAGGTCACGGCCTCAATGAGGGTGGGGTGATAGCTAGCCTCTATTCTATTTAGGGTTTGAGTGGACATAGTGCTAGCATGCACTCATCCCTATACCAGGGTTTCTAATTTGTAACTTGATCCTCTTTAAATTAACTATTAATTAAAGAAACCCTACAAGTTTACTATATTAGAAACTTACCCTCTCTTCAATTAAAGAGATCTCTTGTGTCCTTTATGTATGTGACCATTTGGGTTCACCCCAACCTAGTAGTGGATCGAGACATCTTATGTCTTCTAAAATAGAAACTTTATATTTTAAGGTTCAATTAGAATAATTCCAATTTTGCCATCAATGATAACACTTATCATTAGGCTTTCACTAGTCATGAGTGACATCTAGCAATATATCATGACGTATCCTAGGTATGGGTGAATAGTAAAACTAAATGAACCCTTCATGTTACTTAATCCTTCATCCTCTAATGTCACTGTTAAGATAATTAGGTATGGTTAGAAGTCAAACCTTATCTTAACAACTTCATATATGTCCCACAAAATATAATCTCAATAAGATGAACCCGATGAAACTCTTTCACAGTTCATCTATCACTCTAGCCAGACCATATGAGAATTATTTTTGTGAAAAAACCCTGATATTCTCTCTCATCAAAGTGAGAGTGATGATTCCTTATTGCACACTTATCTATCTTTATACATAACTCATTAGAGCCAATAAATATCGATTATATCCTGATAGCTACAGATGTACGAAGTACTATCAAACTCTAATAACTCATGCATAAGATAACTATGGTGCCTCACGTCTAAGGATTTCCATAAGAATATTCTTGTTAGATCATGTTCAGTGTATATATGTTCTCTAACATGCACCGACAGATTAAGTATAGTGTCACTACACAGATAGTAAAGACTGCTTATCCTCCAATTGGAGTTAGTTTAAATTTGTGCTACTCTTAGCAGTTTATAAATGTCCAATTTGATAAACCTATGAGTATGAACTCTTTAGAATAAATGTGTGTGAGAAATATAAGTCTCCCTATCTCAACATGTTGAGATATATATTTCTCTATCATTTATTCATGGACCTTATCATGTAGCTAAATACAAGACAAGTGAAACCTTCTTATTGTTATAATATGAATTTGATATGCTCTTTAGGATTGGTTTTATGGCATATCTCTAACAATTACCATGTCTAATGTGATACTATCAAAACAGTTATTGGATGGAGTATAATCTATGGTGGATAATTTACCATGTGTGGGGTAGGAAAATGTGAAGTAAGTGGATAATAAAGGAGTGTATGCATAAGTCGGATGTGACTATTGGAGCTTACAAAATTTTGATGGAGGAATAACAAATTATAAAATGCTTACTAGGGAGGAAACTGAAACGTTATAGCCAGTACTTATCCACTGTGCTGAATCTACTGAGTGCATCAGTCTTTCATCTCTGCAATTCCAGTTAGGTCCACTATTGAAATACCAGAATAAGCAGAAATTCAACTAGAAAATCGATTTAATTAAGAAACAAACTACTAACTGTGTAGGAAAGGAGAACACTTGTCTGGATATAGTAGGGGGTAAGAGGACTTGGGCTACTCTGTGTGGTTCTAGATAAAGGAAAGGTGAAACTCAAGCTTATAAATGAGGGAAGTTAATATAACTTAAACTTAACTGTAGCTAATCAATGGTGGTGAAAGCCCGCCTAGAGCGGCCTCAATGTATTAGATAAAGCTTTTGAGCTGGAACTATTAGGGGTTTGGGAATTCCCTGACAGTTCGACATTTTAAGGAGGTGAGTTACCTTCATTCCTCTGCATATATAATATTTTTAATGGAAACAAAGTGAAAGGAAAATCATTTAAAGATACTTCGATAGCAACTGTTATTTGATTTTATGTGTGTGGTTGATCCTGTGGGTTTGGAAGGGGTTTATGCCCTATGTGGAAAAAAGAGGCATCTATTAATATTCTTTCTTCATGTTCATCTGCCATCATTGCTCTGGTGGGAGGTAGGCTTTTGGATGATAATTGGGCTCTGGGTTGTGTATGCCAATCATGATGATATTGTTCGTCGGCTTTGGTGGAAATATCTGTGATTATGGACAGAAGAGGAGGTAAATGGTTTATAGTTTCCTAGTATGCTTTAAAGTCCACGTAGTTCGAACTATCATAGGACTCATCCTATTATTGTATGAACTACATTAATGTAAAACCTTATTTAAAGGCTTATCTTTCGACATTCCAACTCATTTAAAATTCTATTCGAGAGAGACTTTATTTTGTAAAATAATTCTTATTTGAAAATAAATCTTAACCAAGAATTTGATTTTTAAAACAACTCTTTCTCAAAGAGTTTAAATTTGATAAAAACACTTAAAAATATAATTTTATTTGAAAACAAATTCATTTGGAAAAGAAGTCTCTCAAGACTAGAATCCTAATTGAATTAAAATATTAAGTATTATTGTAATTCTTACAATAAAATAGTCCTATAGAGGTAGGAAACCTCTCCAAACCAAGGGTTTATAAACTACACTTAACTTAATTATATGTAGAAGAAAATTTCAACCTAAACTAGGATTAATGTGAACCTAAACATGTTCCTAAGTTAATATGCAATTATGGACATCAACATAAAATATATGAAAACAAGCTTTTAAATGATGCAAATGCATGCCAAAAATAAAGGAATCTATCCTAATGATTTTTTAAAAAACCCTAAAAATCATTCAAAACATGCTTTAGAAGAACATTTAAAATTCTGGACAGAATATTAAACATACTTTAAACCATCTTATAAATGATCTAAACATGCTAAAAAATATAGAAAAGGCTAACTCACTCAATCCTATATGTTAATGTGCAAAAATATGCTCTAAATATGCCAAATATGACCTTAAAGGTTTCTAATATGCAAACTAACTAACATGCTATCAATATGCATTTATCAAGAAGCTAAAATCAACATTAAATGATGAATAAACACAAGGGAAGAAACTTTCAGTGTTCAATCGCTCCCTTATCCACATTTTTATATCAAACAATCAATTGTAAGCAAATAAACACAAGGGAAGAGACTTACATTGTGCAATCGCTCCCTCGTTCACATTTGTATATTAAAAAATGCATTCAATCATCTCATGTAAGCTTTAACATTCTAAACATAGGCATATATGATAAACCCTAATTCATATTCATGCTCTCTAAACTTGAAAACAAAGTAAAAATCTTATCATGCATACTAAAAATAGAAAATAGGAAACCTTCCTAATATGCTCCTATATGCATTAATAAACCCTAATCATGTTCCTACTCTAAACAAAAGAAGAAAGAAAACTCCTAACATGCTTTCTAACACCCTTACATGCTTACTAACATGAAATAATAAAACCATGCATGCAATCACATGAAATAAATAAACTATGTATGCAAATCCTAATATGCATTACTAATTCTAACAATGCATTTATCCTAACATAACTACAACTTAACTATGTTTCTACTTCAACTTAAACATGTTTTCTAATAAATAGACAAGAAGAAAGAAGAAGAAGACTAGAAAACTAGAAAACATCAAAAGTAAACCTTAGCATGCTTCTAAACTAATAATAAAATAAAAGAAAAAAGAAAAGAAGAGAGGACTTACCTCTTGAAGACTTGAAGCTACTGGAGTTCCTCCCATGCTTATTCTATTAAAGCTCTCCAAAATTCTCTTAAAGAATTGAATCCATCCTAAAACCCTAAGCTAAGGTTCCTATTTATAGAAAATTGGCTTGAGCATGGATGGTTGAAATTAAATATAACCAAGATGATCTTAGGATTCATATTGAGTCCCTTAAGGTCTTCGAGGTCAAAAAGTTTGAAAGAAATCGAATAAAAGTCCCCAAAATAAACAAAACTCCAACTCGGAGTTTTTTTTTAGATAAGACAAACTGGGAGAGATGGCCATCCACACTTGGATGTTTGGCCATCCTCGCTTGGATAGTCATCAGAGAGCAATCCCAAAATCTCCAGATTTTTGTAAAATTTGAGTCGTTTCGGGACTCATTTGATTTTTTTTTTTTGGCTTATCTTATTTATTTTCTATCCAAACTCGATAATTCAAAAGCCAAAACGACTAGGACTTCATCATCTATGTTTTTAGAAGGTTTTATGTTGAAAAATCATTGACCAAAGTCAAATGATTAACTGAACCAAGCATGTTTAGCCGTTTTGAGTCACTTTGACTCAAATTAGGGTTTTAAAATTGACTAACCGATTGATCATGAAATAAAATGCCATAAAACATGTTTTAAAAACCATTTTGAAAACAATTTAAGGTAATAAAAAACATTAATTTTGGAAAAAAGGTCAAACCCTGGTCAAATTAAGTCAAAACTCTAAAGATGGTAAATTGACCCTCATGGGCCATCATGAGCCAAATCAATATCAAACCATGCCAATGCTCTATTGAATCTTCTTAATAGACTTTAACCATCCATATAAATTCAATGAAACAAACCAGGATGAATTCGGAGGTCAAATAGAAATTATGCAAGAAAAAAGGATAATTATGTCACTCAAGTCACAAAAGTTCTTATTACCTATCGAGCTTTGATCGAAATGACATGAAATTTGACATGGATATTCCTAGACACTCTAAAAACTAAATGCAAAAGGAATCACTCGATTCCAAGATAAAAATGGTATTTTAGAGAACTAAGGTTTTGAGGCCACTTTCTCCAAAAGTAATTGGTCGTCATTCTCAACCAATTGGGGAATGAAATGATGACTTATGTTACACAAGTAAAAAATGGGGTATCTACACCTAATTTTGCTATGTCTTTCTTTAAATTTCCGATATCTTTATGTAAGGAAATTAATAGTATCCTGCCTAATTTCTGGTGGGACCAGTATGGTGATAATCGTCATATCCATTAGGTCAACTGGTTGAAGATGTTAAAATCTAACGATGATGGGGACTTGAGTTTCTCGATATTGAATGCATTAATATGGCTTTCCTTGCTAAGGAAGGGTAGATGTTGATTTAAAATTTGAATAAATTGGTGGCTAGCATTCTCAAAGGAAGGTATTTTCAACACACTGATTTTCTTAATTAAAGTTTGGGTGAGAGACTTTCTTGGGGTTGGACTGGTATTATGGCTGGAAGGGAGGTGTTAAAAATGGGGTTAAAGTGGCAAATAGGTGATGGGCAGAGGGTTAAGGTGTGGAGTGTTCCTTGGTTGGCCACTTATATCTAAAGTACCATTCAATTTTGAAGTGAGGAAGTTGACCCATCATTGAAACTTTGTGCCCTTATGGACTTTGATCAAAGATGTTGGGTTGAGGAAAAGATTCGAAACCTAGTTTTTGATTTCGACGTTGATGAGATTTTGGCAATCCCAATTTCTTGGCGCAATATTCTAGACAAATTATTTTTGAACTTTACAAAGGATGGAGTCTACACGGTTAAATCGGGGTATCATCTGAGTCGAATTTCCATTCGGGGGTCATCTTCTAACCGTAGGTATGATGGGGGCGAGTCTAGTAGAGGGGCAAAATGAATGAAATAGTTGATACATATTTAGAGGCTTAAGATTCAGATACAGGGGAAGATTAACTTATTTATCTAGAGGTGTGCTCATAATGCTTTGCCTATGGCTATGGAGGAGTTGTTGGAAAATGGGGGATCCCAAAAGTGGATATCATTTGTTGCATATGTTATGATCATATTGAGATTGTTCTTCATATATTATTCTAGTGTCCGTTTTCGAGATTAGCTTGGTTATGTTGCTCGCATCAAGTTGATATGACGACTTTTAATGGGGAGTCTTTTATTTCGGTTTGGCACCATCTCCTTGAAAGGTTGAAAGATGATAAGGAAAGATTAGCGTGCTTCCAATTAGCCTCATATATGCTATAGCTGTTATGGAAAGCTCGCAATGATACTTTGTTCAACGAAAAACAATAGACGCCGATGAAGGTAGGGAACAAGGCCAGTGTTGATGCGAGGGAATTTGCTATGGCGAATGAGAGTGGGCACATTAACTTGGATTGGTTGGAGGCTAGCAATGGAGACAATGGAGTTAATGGTTGGCAGCCTCCTGAACCTTCTATGGTAAAAGTAAATGTTGATGGTGCTTGGCAAAAAAGTTCATTGAAGTAAGGTATTGGTGTAGTGGTTAAGGATGAGTAAGGTAGTTGTGTTGCTGGCAAGGTGAAATGTGTGCATAACATAACTAGTGTCCTCTAGGTGGAGGCATTAGCTGATCGTAGTGGTGTCAAAATGAGCGAATTGGGCCGGCCTGACCCGTTAAGATAGTGGGCTAACAGATCGGATCCGGTTTGGCTTGTTATGATATTGGGCCGGATCGAGCCTGTCCAATAAGAAGAAAAAAAATAACATGTTTGATCCGATCTATTAGATTGGTCCACTAAGATAACGGGTCGGATCGGACTAACGGGCTAGATCGGATCGGGTTAATGGACTGGGTTGGATCGGACTAATGGATTGGATCAGATAGTGCTAATGGACTGGGCCGGATCAGGCTAATGGGGCAGAATGGGCTATTTGGTCAATTTTATTAATCTCTTTTTTCACTTTTTTTTAGAATATTTAAATTACAATGTAAAAAAAAGAAGACATAACTATTAAAGTACAAGAATAATTAAACAAAAAAAACTTATTTTTTAATCATTTTTATAGAGAAATATTTTCCAAAAGACAACAAATGCCCCTAAAATTAGCTGTTATTTGACAATTGTATAAGGTATTTTAGTCATTTTTATGTATTTTTCTTAAATAGCCCTTCAATTAGGCATTTTATGGTTGTTACAGTGGGGAAAATGTAAAAATAATACTTGAATTTGAATTTTATTTTTTAGATTAGTGACATTTGTGACTTTTTGGGCCAAACGAGCTGGGCTAAATGGGCCATTGGACCGGCTATCGGAGGGATCGGATCGGGCCACTTATTGGTCTTAGATCGGCCAGTCCATTGAACAAAAAATCTTAGCCCGGTTCAGTCCATTTCTTATGGATCAGATCAACCCAATTCATTAGTTATCAGACCAAATCCGTTAGCTTATCGGACCAATTAGCGAGCCAAATAGACGGCCCGTCCATTTTGACACCACTAATTGTTCATAAAGGGCTACAACTTGCAAGAGAGTTGAGTCTACAACAAATAGTAGTGCAAAAGTTGTATTGGATGGGGTGCTTTGTACAGCTACTGCTAGACAAGAAGTGGGCGTGGTCATTGGGGATTGTCCAACAGTTGCTATCTCGGTTCCAAAGAGCATATCGAGCTGGTGTATATATTCCCAAGAAAAGAAACAAGGCTGCTGATGTAGGGGCTCGGTTTGGTACGGCTACTGTCTTTTTTTTGTTGGAAAGAGCATCCATCGGACTAGCTTTAGCCATGTCTCATTTATGAAAATGTAAGTTATATAAAAATTGTAAATATTGGTTAAATAGATGTAATAAGATTTACTCCATATTTTAGCATTGGATTCCATGATTTACTATTGGATTGGAGCTTCAAACCCATATAAATGTTGGTTTTAAGGAAATAGTCTTAAGAGTTTAGGATAGAGTATAGTTGGAGTGGAGATGCTCTAAAACCAATATTCAATGTCTATGTTTGCATTTCTTATATTGTAATTAATTATTGATATTCTGATGTACCAAATATATATATATATATATATATCAGTTGCTCGAGCCTCACCCAGCAGTGGTTGCCACAAAGCTGTTGACAAGAAAAGTGTTCAAGGATACCGGAAAACAATTCAACATGATAGCAAGCTCATGGATACAATTCATGATTCATGATTGGGTCGACCATATGGAGGACACCCAACAGGTATGGGGTAAAAGTTTATCACACCGACCATAAGTAAACGAAATCATTATATAAAGTTGTATAAGTTAATCTGCTTAGGGACAATTAGACAA
>JAESVK010000608.1:184400-201724 GCA_017140935.1 Hamamelis virginiana
TTGAGATGCTGACATCGAATCATTATGATTTTTGGCATATGTGACATCTATAATAAAAGTATATAATCCAATGGTCGGTTTTTTCAAAATACACATCTCACAATTAATTGAAGACCTCATGCTGACTTTCGCGAAAGTCGGCATATATATGTGCACAGCTTCGGGATTATATATATATATAGAAGTGATTCTGTCGAAACATCCTTACACTCGTTGTCGTAAGGACGTCCCTTCTATAAGCCATAGGAATGATATTTTTAAAAACCGACCGTTGGATTAGATAATCTTCTTATGAATGTCATGTCTGCCAAAAATCACATTGATCCGATAATCGATTTTTAAAATACAGTTCGTGAAACGATTTGACAGTATTTACCGTTAGATGCTGTCAAAATTGTTTAAATGTCTGTATTTTAAAAACCAACCGTTGGATCACTGTGATTTTTGGCAGACATGACATACATGTAAAGATTATCTAATCCAACAGTCAATTTTTCAAAAATACATCTACAAGTGAAAATGTCCTTACAGGATCGGTTCTGTATATATATATCAGTTTAAATGAGTGGGATATATAGGACTATCTCTTCAAAATCAAAGTCTTAAACAAACTATGTTCAGTAAAAAAAAAAAAACATTTCTATTTTTCATAAATTATTCACACATGTATATAGACATAGGAAAGTAAGAAAGAGAAGTGTACTGTGCTAGGATGGGCGGGCATTTATCTTCTGAAATTGTAGAGTTGATGTTCCGAAGAATTAGTTTGTCTGGTAAAAGCGAATGCAATCTGTAGACGCTAACAAAGTCTTCGGTGAGAGAATAGGGAACCCCATGATTTATGGGATTCTTCAGGCCAACTAATCCACTTAGAATTCTTCCAAAAACATGTCCAAATATATCCTTAAATTTCTTCCCAAGAATTCCATACCTGCATCCAATTAACTTGCTTTATTAATACTCAGTCTTTAATGAATAACCATCAAAATAGCTGAATACGATTTCATTTTGATGTTTCATGTTTGCCTATTTTCTCTCTCTCAAAATTTTCTGTTTTTTTAAAGTACATTAATTAAGAACATCATATAATAGTATATATAAAATAAATCGGACTATATGCAAATAGTGTTGGTGAAGAATCCCAAACCCCACCCCTCACCAACTTGGCTAGCTCCAATAGGTGAAAATCACCCTTTATTTTTATATTATGATTTTACCAAAATGTTGTTGTCTTTATTGATTAATTAACTCTCTCATAATATAAATACGGTGAGCCTATTATAAGGTGCACCTAATGCAACATTGTGTAAGATGACCTGCATGTATCAAGCCAAATGCTAAATAGATCTGAAAAATCGACGATTGGATTAAATACTATACACTTCTTATGAATGCCGTGCTGACCAAAAATCACATTAATCCAATAGTTAGTTTCCGGATGGGAAAAAAAAGGACTAAGAAAAACTAGTGATTTTTTAAAAGAATAAAAAGTCACAATTTTTTGCAGTATTTTTCAGAAACCTGGCCGTCAAATCACTATAATTTTTGGCAAGTATGACATTCATAAGAAATGTATCTAATCTAAAAGTCAATTTTTTAAAATTTGCAAAATGGCCTTATGGAGGTCACCTTAAGCAATTTAGTGTAAGGTACATTTTATAATAGATTCCCTGTATATATGTGTGTGTCGATATATATATATATATATATATATACAGTCATGTTACAGTCAGGCCGGCCTGACTGTAGCATTTGTGCGGTCACCCCATTTTGGGGGTGATGCAGGTCACAGGTCATCGTTTCGATCTTTGGATATCCTATTTAGGCAGTGCTTGTCATGCCTGCAAAAAATCACAGTGATCCAACGGTTGGTTTCTGAAAAAACTGACTTTGAAAAAAACTGGAATTCAAAGAATAAAAAATGACAGTTTTTTTCCAGTTTTTTTCCAAGTCAGTTTTCTCAGAAACCAACCGTCGGATCACTGTGATTTTTTGCAAGCATGACAAGCACTGCCTGAATAGGATATCCAACAGTCGAAACTATGGCCTGTGACCTGCATCACCCCCAAAATGGGGTGACCGCACAAATGTTACAGTCAGGCCGGCCTGACTATAACATTTCTATATATATATATATATGGGACAGGTTCCCCTTACACCCTATTTTAACACCTATGTTTACACCTCGTTTTCAAATACCATTGTAAATCGAATATTTTGAAAAACCAACCGTTAGATTAGATACTTATCTTATGTTTGTCATGTAAGAGAAAAATCGGAGTGATCCAACGGTTAGTTTTTGAAAAATATCATTTTGAAGAACTATTATTTTTTTATTAATTAAAAACATAACAATTTTTTATAGTGACATTTCTTAAAATCTAACCGTTGGATCACTATGATTTTTGGTATACATGATATGCATAAGAAAGATATTGAATCCAATGGTCGGTTCGTCAAAATATCTATCATAGATAGTGTTTTGAAAACGAGGTGTAAACATAGGTGTCAAAATAGGGTGTAAGGGGAACTTGACCCTATATATATATATATGAAGTCCTGATCCTATGCACATATTCACTACGATTTTTGGCAGATGTGACATACAAAACAAGAGTATCTAATCCAACAATAGATTGACATTGGATTACCGTGATTTTTGACATACATGACATCCATAAGTACAGTATCTAATCCAACTATCAGTTTTTCAAAATATGCATCCCACAATTATCAATGAGCTTCATGCTTACTTAAGATATATAAGCATATGCTGACTAAATCGAAATATATATATATATATATATATATATATATATATATATATATGTTCTAATCATCATTTGCCCAAAATCAACAAATACCCATGTCCATTAAATCACTGGAATGGCCGAAATTTAACGGCCATGTGAGTGTTTGTGCTTACTAGAACATTTCTGGTATATATATTTCAGGACTATACAGCTTACCAGTTTAACCTCATTGCTGCCAAAAGTGTATTGGTCTTTAGGAGTTCGACAGTCCAATCAATGGTATGAATTTTAGCAATCACAGCTGAAATTACCATTCTTGCACGTCGATAAAGCTTCTCATCATCAAAATTAGGATAATGTTCCTAAAAACAAGCAACAATATTCCTCTAAATCATTAGCTAAATAAATTTATTGCTATTTTTCTTCAAGAAATGTTTTATAATATAAAATATGTAATCACTTCACGAATGAGAAAAATACAAGTGTTTTAACGTGACCGAAAGTGTAACAAACGAAGAAAGCATATCCTCTGACCTGAATATAAGAACCCTAGAATACACTTAGGGCTCATTATATTCACAAGGAAAACTAACAAAAAAAAAATCTCAATAATAATTAGAATTAAACCTTCTAAATTTGATTAGTTAAACATCTATATATATATATATAGGGGTGATACTATATATATGGCCGGCCTTACGCAAAGTTGCGTAAGGTCACCTCCATATGGCCAATTTTAGATGACAGTTTATAAAACTGACCGTTGGATTAAATGCCCCTCCTTTGTATGTCATGCCTGCAAAAAAATCACAGTGATCTGACTGTTGGTTTTTGAAATATGTCATTGTAAAAATATTCAACTTATTTGTTCTTCAAAATATCACCATTTTTTTAACGGCAGTTATTTCAAAAACCAACCGTCGAATCACTATGATTTTTTGCAGGCATGACATACAGAGGAGGGGGCATCTAATCCAACGATCAATTTTACGAACTGTCATCTAAAATTGGCCATATGGAACTGATCTTACGCAACTTTGCGTAAGGTTGGCCTTATAGTATCATCCATATATATATACACAAAAATGCTACAGTCAGGCTGGCATTTGTGCGGTCACCCCATTTTGGGGGTGATACAGGTCACAGGTCACAGTTTTGACCGTTGGATATCCTATTCATGCAGTGCTTGTCATGCCTGCAAAAAATCACAGTGATCCGACGGTTGGTTTCTGGAAAAACTGACTTTGAAAAAAACTGGAATTCAAAGAATAAAAAATGACAGTTTTTTTCCATTTTTTTCAAAGTCAGTTTTCTCATAAATCATCCATCGGATCACTGTGATTTTTTGCAAGCATGACAAGTACTTCATGAATAAGATATCCAACGGTCAAGACTGTGACCTGTGACCTGCATCACCCCCAAAATGGGGTGACCGTACAATTGCCTCAGTCAGGCCAGCCTGACTATAGCATTTCTCTGTGTGTGTGTGTGTATATATATATATATATATATAAGAACCGATCCTGTAAGGACGTTCTTACACTCTTATTCTAAGGACACTTCCATTGGGAGAGATATTTTTTGAAAAATCGACCGTTGGATTAGATAATCTTTGTATATATGTCATTTATGCCAAAAATCAGAATGATCCAACAGTTAGTTTTTAAAATACAGACATTTAAACAACTTTAAAAGCATCCAACGGTAAATACTGTCAAAGCATTTCATAGACTTATTTTGAAAACCGATTATTGGATCACTATGATTTTTGGCAGACATGACATTCATAAAAGGATTATCTAATCCAATGGTCGATTTTTCAAAATATCATTCTTATGGCTTTCAGAATGAACGTGACGAATTGACCGTTGGATTCAATACTTTCCTTATGCATGTCATGTATACCAAAAATCATAGTGATCCAACGGTTAGATTTTAAGAAATATCACTATAAAAAGCTATGATGTTTGTAATTAATAAAAAAATATAATAGTTCTTCACAATGATATTTTTCAAAACTAACCGTTAGATCACTCTGATTTTTTTCATACATGACAAACATAAGATAAGTATGTAATCTGACGGTATGTTTTTTAAAATATTCAACCTACAGTGATATTTTGAAAACGATGTGTAAACATAGCTGTCAAAATAGGGTGGAAGGGGAACGTGATCCTATATAGATAGACAAGAATGATTGAGTCAACATATGCTTATATAAGATTATGTCAACATAAAGGTTATAAAGGTTATAGATAATTAAGTGATGCATATTTTGAAAAAGGGAGACGTTATTCGAGCTCCAAATTTAGCCAGCCGTGCTAATGTCAAACTTACCCTAATATGATTAAAAGGCCCAGTTTAATATAAGGAGAATCTCAACAGGGTCAGTTGTAGAATAAATTTTGAAAAATCAGCCGTTGTATAAAATACCCCTCTTATGAATGTCATGCCTGCCAAAAATCACTGTGATCCAACAATCGGTTTTTGAAAAAATAGACTGCAAAAATTGTAACATTCCGAAGAACCAAAAAAGCACAGTTTTTCATTATGACATTTTTTAAAAATCGACCTTTTGGATCATTGTGATTTTTGGCAAGCATGATGTTTATAATAGGAATATCTAATATAATGGTTGGTTTTTCAAAATATGATCTGCAACTAGCCCTACGGAGGTGATCACCTGACATACACAAGTATATTTGGATCAAGTGACCTTCGTAGGACTAGTTACAATTATATTTTGAAAAACAAACCATTAAATTATATATCCCTCTTATGAACATCATGTTTGTCAAAAATTACGACGATCCAACGGTCGATATTTAAAAAATGTCACAATGAAAAACTCTGATTTTTTTTAATTCTTCGAAATGTCATAATTTTTGCAGTCAATCTTTTCATAAACCAACCATTGTATCACCGTGATTTTTGTCAGCCATGACATTCATAAGAGAGATATTTTATCCAATAAGTCGGTTTTTCAAAATACATTTTGCAACTAATCCTATAAAGGTACTCCTTATATTAAAACGGGCGTTTTAATTATATAAGGGTAAGTTTGACATTCTACCTCTCTTTATATTAGTAGACGGAGAGCGCGGCCGGCTAAACTAGGAGCGCGAATTCTGACATTGGATCACAGTGATTTTTAGCATGCATAACATTCATAAGTACATTAACTAATCCAATAATCAATTTTTAGAAAATATATATCATACAATTATCTATGAACTTCATGCTTATATAACTTATGTAATCGTATATTGAGTAAATAAGATAAGATGCATGTGAATAGTGTGAACGAGAAAGACAAGGGAATATAAAGATATGGGTTGGCCGAGCACCATGTGTAACTATAATTAAATTATTTGGTGATGGAATAAATTTTGTTGTGGGATATGGCAAGGTGCCTAATGCTGATGTTATCATGGGCTGAGATTAGGTCTACTGTCCCTTTTAATGTTTCCTTCTTCCCGTAAGCGATCTCAGTTTTGATTTTCTTCATTTTTTTTTTTTTAAATAATTTAGTATAATGAAGAAGATGTCCAAATTTGAATAGTTCTTTATCGTGTAAGACAAGAACTAAAAAAGGATCAAAATAGAATCTTTATTGGGAAATCTAAAACCTAACAATCAAGCCCATCATTTTCTGAAATGGATACCAAAAGATCTAAAAATAATTTGTTAAACAATAATTCCTATTTAGCCTCCTTTTTTAGTCTCTCTCTCCAACCTCCCTGATGTGTCTATCTGTTTATGTAGTAAAATATGAAATTTCGATGATGCGAATCTCTTGAAATTAGGATTACTTAGAATTACCCAAATAGACTAAATTAATCAATTAACCTAAATTAATCTATATGTTCAATTATCAACAATATGCAACGGAAAATAAAGCTAAAATATGAACAAAAAGATTTAACGAGGAAAAACCTAACAGGATAAAAAAATCTCGGGAAGAATGGAAGCACTATGAAAAATACAACTTACAAGACTCTGACACTACTAACCAACACTTGATTCCATAAGCCAAGTAGTTCATGCCGTCTTTAAGCTTATTCTCAAACGAGTCCACGAGCCACAACACCTCTTACCGAGCTCCATGATACGTCTTCGCAACCCACAATATACCAATAGTACATAATCACCGTAACTGATGGCAACCACTGAAAATCCACTAAAGCTAACAATGGCAATATTCAATCCCTTGAATCCCTCTAAGAAATCTGAGTATGGTTTAACAACCTTTCTAGATCGAATATCAAAAAGAGATGAAAGACATGCAACTAGAAACTAGGCATTATAGAAAAGTGTCGCATGCTATGGAGGCTAGGGTTTTATAGGTTAAAGATGAATCAATATATTCCTCACATGTAAACAAGACTAAAGGAACCTATTTATAAACCTAGAAAAGTTACATAGTCCTGTAGAAATTGGTATAGGTCAAAACACATCAAAATCTGCACACACACCAAAAAAAAAAAAAATGCAATTTTTCCGAACTTCCTCGAGTTGGATTGATCCAACCTTTTTGCTTGGATCGATCCACCCCTTTCTGTAAGCAAGATCGATCCTACATATAGCCTCTCATCCTGGCCTGCATCATGCATTTGTCATTCCTATTTGAATTACCAATTGACCTCTCCTTGGATAAACCATAATCAAATGCATTACATTGATCTAGCAATGAACCAGAAACCCACTCTTGACATCAATGGGAATAAAACTCTTGACATCAATGAGAAATTTATTGAATATTTATAGGAAAGCCCTTTTCTGGTTTCCAGGAAATTTCTCAGATTCCTCCTAGAAAATGCTCAGAACACTTCAAGTTCCTACTGGAGATGTTTTTGAATCTTTTGGAAAACAAGTTGCATGATGTTTTTATAGCATCAAGGCAACTTGATGCTCGCAAAAAGTTCAATACTTGAAAATGGCACAAACTTCTACTAATGCTTTCATTTGCAGCACCAAACAAAAAATGGTACATTTATGATATTATCAATTTCATTCATGAGCCAACACGCCAAGGTACCTTGGGCAGTCAAAGAACACTCCTCATGAAACAAAAGTCCTAAGATCGAACATTAACATCTTAACTATAGTGATGAATGGGATTTGCATATGATTTCGTCCATCCCTAGGAATTAGTCTACGCCCAAATATGAGCGGAAATAAGCCCAAGATGCCCTATGTCGGCAAAAAATAAAATCATTCATGAGCCTTGTTTAGTTCTCAATTTCTACAACCATGTTAGGTTACTACTTTTTCCTTTCTTTTCTTGTATTGTTTCCATTTTCGCTTGCCAAATTGATAACTGTAGAAATCACATCAGATACTAGTTAGCAATTATCAAGTTGGTCTTGGTTTTAGACTATTCTGTTTAATATTCCATAAAATAGAATGAATAATTTGCAGAAGGTGCAAACAGATCCCAAAAAAATAGAGGGAAATAATTTATAATTGAAGAGTATGAAAGATTACACTCGAGAAAAGAAATTCAGGATACTGCTCTTCTTATTTTCTGAACTCTTGCAATTACTTCTCAACTTCTTCAAATTTTTAATTCTCTGTTTTCCATCAGTGATATTGTTAGGCTTTGATTCTACACTCTCCTGAGACTCTAAAGTCCCACAAAAGATGACAGGATTTTCAACCTCAGTCACCTCTGAAACTTGTTCATTATTGCTCTCTATCTCATCCAAGTGAACAGCTTCGTCCCATTTTCTTTTCCTGAATGGGTTGTTGTCCGGAACTTTTAATGAAATGTTATCGGTAATCATTGTTGTATTTTCTATCGTGCCATATTTTTCCGAAGGGAAAACCATTTTGGAAAGTGCTACAGCTTCATGCAAGCACTTCCTTTCCTCCAAAACTGGCTTCTGCTCCCTTACTGTAGATACCAACCAATAAAAATACCATTGAAAATTGAGCTATAAGAACACATAAACACATGTATGGAAATGTAATTTTATGCATGTATGCATTTATGTGTGCATATATGTACCTACATGCACATGTATTTAGGTAATCGAAAAGCTTTAAAATTTGGAAGTCGGACTCAAGTCTCAAATTGTTGAAGAGAAACTTATGAATGTCTTTATTCATGATTGTGAACCAAAAAAGACTATTAATGTGGGGTTAAAAACCTTGCCTGTAATCCTTTCTTCTCTGGTTTCATGAGAGAGAAGTATTGTAAAGCAGCTTTCTTGCATGGGTGCCACAGTAGCCTCGGTTCTCTGAAATCGATCAGAAGTTTGGATAACGATAGGGTCCATATGAAATCCAGAATTTGGGAAGCGATCAAAAGCTTCCATGGTTAATGGGTCCAAGTTTCCTTCGGCGATTGCAGTTGCTATTGATGAAGGAATTTCTCTAATTGCATTTGTAATTGATCAAGGGAAAAAAAATGCATTTCCATCCAAAAAAAAAGGGGAAAAAAATGCATATCTGACAGAGGGAGGGAGAGGGGGTACTACAAGCACTTTCTCGTAGCTAAGGGCAACGAATTGCCAGACTTTGGAGCTATGGCAAGAACACAAACACAGGTGTTGCTGTTGGAAATAGATAAAGTGTCCAGCATTGCAACTTCAAAACAAAATGAACTGCTACACCAATGTTGGGGCCTGGGACCCAAAATGGTGTCTGACAGGCATGTTGCTTTGTCAGCACAACACAAGGTTAATATAGGAGTAATAGTATTCATATGTAACTTGGATGTATACGCTAGTATGTCCTGAAAAAAAAAAATTAAAAGAAAGGATACGGTCCTAGGAAATCGAGCTCTCCATCTAGAGACTGCAGAAGCTTTTGTGGGAGAGGTTCCATGGGTTTGAGCCTCTTAGTGTCAGCATCATATCTACACAATATAAAAAAGAAATCCAACAATTATATAACAAAAGATTATGAGAAAAGGGAGATGGGCTGTTGGAGTGGATTACTTTTTCAATCTACATACATTCGAGCATGCTGAAAGACTGCAACTGCTTCTCTGAAAGATTTTGAATAATCTTCAGGCATTTGATTGCCCTTCTCATACTTCAAAACAGATAGTACCTGTACACATGCCATTCACATATACAATTTTAAGAAACAAAGCTGTAATCGAACAGTTTAGATCACCGATATTTTAGAACTATATAACTGGCACAGTTGAAATAATAATAATAGTGCACAATTCTACTATTTTTCAGTGAAATGTAAATACTTTTGTTAGCCTAAAGTCTTCGATCCATAGATTTTTGCATGATTTTGGTGATAACAAACACATTCTCTCGCGTTGCTAGTGATTTGCATTTGGGTGAAAATTTGCAAAGATAGGAATTCAATGAAGCATCAAGCTCTAACAACCAAGTGTATCAAGCTTAGAAGAACTAAAGCAAGCTCTGAAGCTCACATGGATCAATTGTATGAATATCAAGAGCAAGAAGTCATTTCTTGATAGAAAGCTCATTTCTGATTTGGTTGCATCATTCAAAAAGCTGATTATAAGATTGATGGCAACTATAACCTAAGTGTGCAGTGCAGGGGATTTAGCAGAGGATATAGCCCTCGATAGAGTTGAGTGGCAAAATACAATTCTTGTAGCCGACCACATATAGTCGGGATCAAAGCCTTTTTTAGCTGAAATTAAGTTGAGAATGTCATGTTCACTGTTTATCTTGAGTTATTGTTGATATATATTATTTTTTTGAAGCCAATATCTCATTATGCCTGTTTTCCAAGAATTAAATTCTATTGCAAGAGTCTATAGGAGAAACTTTCCCAGGAAAATGTTGAGTCTTACAGAACTTGTGAAACTCAGGGGACTAGCAAATAGCAATGGTAATTCAGAGAGTTAATTTGTGAAGATGAACATTTGATGCATTAATGGGAAAAACCTAGCAAAAGTTGCATCATCTTATGATAATGCTGTCTAGATTTGTTCATTTCAAGCTGGAAGTTACCTGTGAATGCATGCAAAGCATGAGCATTTAGATGGTTTGAAGTATGTCATTTATAACTGTATCCTCTATTGAGCAGCCATTCAGTAGTTGGAAATGTAACAGTACTATTAACCTTCCAAAAAGCAAACATAATCAACTTACACGGTCTAAGTTGCGATATTTGGAGACCAAGGAATAAGCTCTTGCAATCCCAATTCCAGGAACAGATGGAAGGAAGTCACAACCAGCTAAGACACACATGCCTGTGAAAATGCTATGGCATTAGCATGCCTCTTGTTTCAGATGTGTCTATACAAAAACATAGATTTTCAAACAAGCTACCTAGTGTCATTGTGAAGTTACCTGTGAACAATTCTTTATTGAAATTTCGGAAGGAAGGTGTAAGAGGCACGGAATCAAAAACCTTGTCCAGCTCAATCTCTTCACCATTGCCATATCGGTCCATCTTAAAGATGACCTGTATAAAATCAATGCAAATCAAACAAGACGAAACAAATAAATTTTAATAACATTTTATCAAGAAAAAAGTCATGAGGAGAGCAGTAGACCTCCATATTCCATATCAAAGTTTCGTGGAAGTTCTTACAGCTTGGCAACCATATGCCATTAGATCACTATCCTCTGTAATGACAGCTACAATTCCACCTTTTTCTTCTTCAAGCCTCGACAGGTATGCCAACTGTGCATCGGCCTCATAAGGAGCAACTACAAATTCAATGTTCTCTGATCTCAGAATCTGAAAGAAGTCACCAGTCAACTGAATTGTCGTGACAAATATAGGATTCAAGAATCATTCAATGCAAAGAAAAATTTGTGGTGCAGGCAGCGAATGGATACAATTCAGGACTATTAAGAAACTCGGAGAATTTTATTAAAATGCAAAGAATTCATAGAAATAGAAGTTGTAAATGGCAAAAAAAATTGGACAGTGATGTACCTGAATCAGTTGAAGTGCCATGGTTGGTGTGATGCTCACTGCTCTCTACATGTGGAAAAAAATAGAGTAAATAATCAAAATGGATTAGATAAACAATAGAAGAACTGTAAGCAATCTATTCAAACAACCAATGAGGAAATTTGCTCTTAACAATTAGGGCCTAAAAAAGACTGAATTTTACATCCAAAACAGGGCAGTTGTGAACTTCGGTGAGCATGACAAACCATGATTTTTTTGGATCAGTCATGACTGGTTGTTCAAATCAAATGAACTGGGGTTCACAGGATAATCTAGGAAAATTTGACAATAGTTACAGCAATTAGACAGGTCTCGAATAACGCCAACAAAAGACTCACCAATTAATTCACAAATTGAAAAGCCTGTGACATACCAAGGATAATCATATTATTCAACCCCGAGTGCTTGCTACATTTTTTAATTCTACCCAGCTCAAGACAAGCAAATAACACTAACCCAAGTAAGTCTAAAATCTAAACATAGATTTAGCCTAAATAAGAAGCAAAATACATGAAACCACAAGATGGATAGGCAATATCCCTTATGATTGTATATAACTATACTATTAAACAAAAGGAAACCCAGTCATTTCGTGCGCTCAAAATTTTATTTCAAAAATACTTCTAAATATTTTTCGTGCCATTAATATATTACAGCAAAATAATCAATTTATAATTTTAAAATTTGTTCATTCTTTCACAGTTTTTTGGCATAAAACTCACAAATGCATAGCAGGTGCCACCCCTTCCAAGTTTATACAAAGGCAATAGGAGAGAAAACAGAAATACCTGAAAGAGCTCAGATGCAGCTCTAACATTGCCTTCATTGAGCTTTGCCATTGCTAAATCAAGATTAGCTTTCCTTTTCCTAAACCCACATAAGAAATCAAATGTTATCTTGAAGAAACACCAATTGGGTATATATTAGAAAGCAATAGATAAACCAATAAAACACATAATACAAGAAATGTGGTAACTTGCCTGTGTCGTTCGTGCTCAGTGGCAGCTTTACACGGGATATTCCCGCCATCAAATACAACAACAGGGGTGATGTTGTGGTGACGAAGAAGATTAATTCGGTGCATAAAGTATTGTAAGTAGCGGAATTTCTTATCACCATCCGAATTGAGACAAAGCTCCATGCTACATGAATAAGCTGAACATTTCTCCCATGTTAACAATAATTCTCCTCACCCCCAATAATATATATATATATATATATATATATATATATATATATTGGAAATGCATCAATATCCATTTGTTAATATTAGGGGAATTAGGGATTAGGGTAAATTTCTAACATTTTGTTGGAAAAAAAAAAAAAAAGAAAAAAAAATTGAAGAATGTTACCTCCTTTGTGAAGCCATGAATACCCATCGATACCGACCTGTATATTTATTTATTTTTAAATACACATATGTGTGTGTGATATAAGGATGAAAATTAATCATTCAATGAAAGAAGTAGATCTTGTGATTTAGAGAGAGAGAGAGAGAGAGAGAATGGATAGTATTATTACCCGCTTGCCGGCATATTTCTTGATGTGAATGGGTTGAATGAAGGGCTTCATGAATCTAAGAAGATCTTTGATACCCATTTGCTCCTTTTTGCTTGGGTTTTTCGTGTGTGTGTGTGTGTATAATATATATATATATTTGTGGTTTATTTTAATGCTGAAGTGTGGAGATTTTAGAAGGATGAAGGTTTAAGGGGAGAAAATGGCGGGAAATAGAGCAAATGTCAGTGTGTCAAACCAACGAGGCAGCAATAGAATATGGAACAAAGGCATTAGCAGAACAGGCCTGTGAAGAAACGTTCTATTTGGTCCAGTAATAGTATGCCACCTATGAACAAAAAAATGCGAATTTATTTCTTGGAATGGGACCGCCAATATTTGAAATTGAGGTTATTGAAAACTCCCGCGTTTTGTTTTGTTTTTTTTTTGCCTTTAAGGGAGCAGAACAAACGCAATTATAGGGCGCGTGTTTTACACATTTTCTAAAAGGCTAATTTTTGGACCACACGCTTTTAAATGGCGCGTGTTTTACACGTTTTCAAAAATGTCAGTTTTGGACGAGAAGAGGGTGGCACTGGATTTGAAACCTAGCCTTAGATTTGGAGCTATTTAGACTAGCTGCCACGCACACGCCATGCGTGTGCAACGTGATGCTTTTATAAATTTAAAATTTATGTCAATTCCTTTTTTATTTTAGGATTGTCAAATAAGTAATTTGCCATATGTATATTTTATTTTTGCATCAATTGATTGCATCCTTTATTCAAGAGAGCCTAATTAGAAAGGCTAAAACACAAAATTCAAAAACTGAGATGGCATAGAAGCGGTGAAATGGCTACTAACTAATTAGGGTGCACATCGAAGAGCATCACGGTGTAATTTTAGAAAATCATTTTAAGGTATCTAAATCTTTGAGTTGTTTTATTTTATTTTATTTTTCATTTTGGATAAATGTTTTATGCAAAAATAATTAGCAAGATTAAGAATACAGTACTAAATAGCATTATGGAATAGACTATGTAAGTTCAAATGATAGTATTTATCTGGATCATTTTGGATATGATTGTAAAGAATTTGAAATAGAAGGAGGACATAGTACCTGAAACGAATTGGGATTGTGGGCGCATATATATATATATATATATATATATATATGTTTGAATTTATTTTCAAAACCATCACAAAACTGGCAAAGAAACTATCACATAATGCCACGGTCGTGAATTCCTAGTGCAAATCAACTATTGGGACTGAGTTGGAATATATAATCCAATTCGATTAAAGAGAGAAACTTGAGCGCTTTTTGTTGCATTAATCTTATAGGTATCGATGCACTTTCATGTACTTAAATCAAAATCTAGACAAATACATGCCATAAGACTAATAGATCACTGACAATTTTTTTTTAACAATTTGGGAAGTCATTATAATTGGTAAAAATAAACAATGGTTTGGGCATAGGAGATATGAAGTCTTGAGGCTTCTAACCAAAGGGTAATTGCTACCTTTTTCCCAGGACAATGATGATCATGTCCTACTCACAACAAATTTATTTTTGGCAAACTCACCCTTCTGGCTTTATTGATAGTATAGATTTGTCTTAAACCCTTAAAATCTCTAATTTTTTTTTTTTTTTTGGAAAACATATAGTTTTAGATAATCTCTTAATATTATTTCTAATATAATAGTTCTATTATAAATTGATTTTGAGAGTTTAGTGTTGGATTTATAAGATTTATAATTTAAAAGTTTAAATAGCCTTTATTTTTAAAAAAAATAAAATAATAAATGGATCGGATTATTCACCAGATATAATATTATAAAAATGAATTTTAATTTAATCATTAGTTATACTTTTTGTTATAATTTATTTAATTGAAAAAAAAGGATCGGATTATTCACCAGATATAATGTTATAAAAATGAATATTAATTTAATCATTAGTTATACTTTTTGTTTTAATTTATTTAATTGAAAAAAAAAATTAGTGTTTCTTAGAAAACATATAGTTTTAGATAATCTCTTAAAATAACATATTTCTAATGTTATCCTTCGGACTTGGTGATAATAATATTTGTTTATAGGTCGTTTGGATCATTTTTCTATTGAAACTTTTTTCCCAAATTTGTAAAAATTAAAGTGTGGAGAATTAACCTAGCTATTTTGGGTTTACAGATTGGTCACTATACCCAATTAATTTTTTATTCCGGAAACCTTGCTTTCTTGTTATTGTAAAAGGATCGTAAAACGTTGTGATTCAAAAATTTTAATTTTAAAAAAATTAATGTAAAATGGTAGAATTTTTTAAAATTGAAAATTTCTTCACAATTTTAAAAATGTAAATAAAATTTTTTGGAATTTTTTTTTTTTTTTAAGTAGTAGGTGTGCTATATTGAGTTCCGAGTGTAAATAACTCTCCAAGCAATCTCTGAGGCATGTGTGATTCTGCCCTATCCTCATTAATCCCTTTTTGGAATGATTACCATTATTATAAAGTCTAAGAAATCTTACCAAAATTTATATTTTCATCAAAACACAATGTCGGCACTGGAAGCAACTATAAATACGTTTTGAAAATAAATCTTATATAAATCAAAAAATTTTGATTTTTGATTGAAATAATAGAAACATTCCATAAGTAATATTTTAATTTCAAATTTAATATGAAATACATAAAAAATACTAATAGTGAAATTTGTTAAAAAAAATTAAATTGAAGATATTATTACTCAAATCCAGTGCCAACTTTTGTTGTCAATTCATCTTTTATCTTTTATTCTATATTTTATTTTATTTTTGTGATTTTTTTTTTTTTTTTTTACTTTGTGAATTTTAGGGGGACACACAAACGTTATATTTTGCTATTTTTAAAACTCAATTTTATGTTAATATATTTGCTAGTTTTAAAACTCAGTTTTATGTTAATATATTAGCTAGCTTTTAAACTCAATTTGATAGTTTTAAAACTAAAAACAGTAACAACATCAGCATGTTCATGAAATATCGTAAATACCATTCCAAGTGTAGAGATGATTATAATCTTTGTTGCTTCTAAAATAACAATTAATTTTTTTTTTTTTTGTTTTTTTCACATAAAAATTATTATTATTGGATTTACATGATGACAAAGTGTTTATGAAGGCCTTGAAAACTGTTTCTTGACTAATTTTTTGTATTGAATTTGTTTATTATAACCATTACGTGGATGGTTGATTAGAATAAAGATGAAAATAAAGTGTTATTGTTGTTTCAATTTAAAAAGGTTAACTATAAAACAAAAACAATTAGGGAAATGTTTGGAGGTCCCATTGTAAATGAAATAATAATACCAAATTATTGCAAAAAAAAATTAACATATACAAAAAAGTACGTAAATGCGAGCACAAATCAAATCTATAATCACAATCAAAGTTACATAAATAAACACTTTCTCAATGAACAAGGAAATTAAATATGGTAGTTTTATTATTGGAGGAATAGATCACTGGGGGCACAAATATAATATAAAATTAAAGTTATATAAATTATCAATTTCTTAATCTATAGTGAAACAAAAAATGGGAGTTTATTATTAGAGGAATAGATCAAATACTGGTGGCAAAAATAACCTTGCGTTGTGTTGAGTCTTCTTGAAGCGTTCTTGTAATGCAGATTAAGGATGTTGGAGAGAGCAGTACGTTTGGATTCGTAAAGATGATCTCCTCCAGCGGTTTATTGATGTGCAGTTGTGAATATTTCAAAAAAAAACTATATTGAATCGTAAGAACTCTAATATGCAACTAATACTTTAAATATAAAAAAACAATTTTAATGATAAATGGAAATACCAGTACTTTAGTGCCTTTAAAAAAATTAAAAGTCTACTATTGGTTTGAAATAGCATGGAAGGATGAAGAGATAGAGACCATGAAGAATTGGAGTTGCTGATTTTTCAAAACAGTTAGCATGGAGGGATAAAGAGACAGAGTCCATGAAGAATTGGAGATGAGTATAAATATTTATAGTAATTTACTTATTTACTTAATTATTTGATTTGCTAATTTTAAAATTTATTTTTTGTGAAGATTTATTATAGATAAGATATAATTTTTGAACTGTGAATAAGCTTAACTTGTTATAAATTTAGTTATTTATATATAATATTTATGG
>JAESVK010000608.1:201734-259369 GCA_017140935.1 Hamamelis virginiana
GCTCATATTTTCAGTTTTTTAAATTTCTATCTCTTTATCTCTTTGAGTTAATTTAGTAACTGATGGAGAATAAATGAGGAGAGAGAGGAAGGTTTAGTTTTGAGAGAGATAAGGTAGTTTATGAGAGAGATAAGGTAGTTGAAGAGAACGTGTTTTGTTGGGAATATTTTTAAATAGTAAAAGACACACCTATCCTCACAGATTTTCTAGAAGCATTATTTATTTTGTGGGTATTTTAGGTATATAAACTTGACCAGGCCAATCCAGCCTTCTGGCTTTATAGATAGTATTAATACTCCGTAGAAGATAAGGGTTAAAAAAAAAAAAAACACCAAACTGCAAAACGAAACCACACTGCACTAAAAAAAAATGGTTTGGTCCGATTTTATAATGTCTACAATTTGGTTTCGTTTGGTTTGGTTTGAAAAAATATAATAAATAAATAAATTCTTATTTAGTTTGGTTCCACTAAAAGACCAACCCATTTAAATTGAACCAAACTGTTTTTAACAGGATTTATAACATTTTTTATATTAGCAGTTGAAGAGGGTAAAACCCGTCATCAGTTTCCTGGTATTGACACGTGGTCAGGATGGTGTTCGATCCATGACCAAACAGTCACTACCCGATCTGTTGTGGTTACCCGACCAGTATTAATTATCTAATATGTTTAAATCGCCCCTTAAAGACGATTCAAAATCAGCTATACTTGTAGAATATGCATTAAATGACTCTGACATCTGATGATTGACGGGCATTTAAGATCATTTAATGACCAATAAATGATCTTAAATGAATATCCGATCAGACCGCAGTAAACCCTTAATGAGGGGAAATCGCACTCAAGTGATCGATCATATCCATGACCACCTTATAAAAAGCTTCATCGCTTCCTACTTCAGGTAAGTAAGAACCACCTCATTTATTACACTTTTTATCTACATTTGCTCTAGTAACTAACTTGTTCGTCGGTGTTTTGTAGGAAGAACACCACACTGGTGTAAGTGATCAGAATCTAATTCAGCCAAGTCTCCGACTCAGGCGAACTAATCTTTTACCTATTTTCGACATCATAACTTTGGTGCCCACCGTGGGGCTTGAAAAATTACTTTTTCGATGCTCTTCTCTTTAAAAATCTCCATTAATAATGGTGATCACACGTTCCGGAGTTCTTATCGACGACGATTACACCATCACCAACATGGCGAACAACCCTTCTATTTTGCCTCAGATCAGTCATGCTTCCCATGACGAGCTGCCCGTGCCGCCCATAAGATTTTCCCCGTCGTGTGCACAGCCTTGTCCTTCTTACGATTCTCCAGTGGCTCTTCCTCTACGGAATGAGATAGGATCATCCTCGAATGATCCTTTCTAGTTTCAGTTTCTCAATATGCAAAAGCAGATGAAAAGCATGACCCTAATCATCCAGATGCTAACCCGTCAACAGGAGATATTTTTATCTCATGAGGTTCATAATATTCCCCTTAGCATCCACCTCCGATCCCAGTCTTACCGCAACAGATAGGTGTTCAGGAGACTAACCCTCCTCATTGATCTCTCCAAACAAGGGAGGTTATTCCTTGCTTGCAATCAAGATTTAAAATTTATAAAAGTGAACTCGTGCTAGTAACCTCAATTCGTTGAAAAAAAGATTTTCGCACGGGTGTCGATCCACAGGGACTAAAGGTTAAGTTATGAGAAATTAAAGCGAATTCGATTTTAGTTAAAAGAAGCAATCTTTGATTTGAGAGTGGTTGTTTAGACTAAAGAATGTAAAACAATTAATAAAAAGCCTTGGATTTTCGAATCCACTTTAACTCGCATCAATCGCATTCATAAGTTTGATTAGGGTTCATGCATATTTATGGTAGTGATGATTTAAACTACAAGAATAAATCATTCAATAATGGTTATGTATATATGAATCAAGCATGGATCATCCTTTTTAAGGCATAGACTGTCAAACGAGAATGCACAATCCATCCAAATAAGGCATGAACGATCTTACTCCACATACACACATTCGATAAGCACCATTGCACAATAAACATAATTGAAATCATAGAAAACAACTATGTTAATAGATAAAATCAATTAAAATCAAATTGCATAGAAGCAATATTCTCATTGTTGTACAATCACCACAAACTATACATAAAACCCAAATCCAAACTTACAAATACAAAAGAATAGATAAAAGCTTCATCTTCAACCCAAGAGAGAAGCTTAGCTGTCCATGGTCGGAGGAGAATTGTCACCGTTCTTCATTCCTGCCATGTGCAAACCAAAAATCTCCAAAGAGAAGAGAAAGAGGAGAGAGAAGAGAGAGAATATGTCTAGCCACCGTCTAGTCTAGGTCTAATTACCCCAAACAAACCTAAAAAGAATGTATTTATAATGTATAGACACCTACTATAAATAAACTCTCCAAAAACTGCATAAAAAACAAATAAAACTCACGGGCACACTTTACGAGGCACTCTCTATCGATAGACATGGAAGTGTCTATTGATAGAGAAGCAATTTTCCAAATCACAGGTTTTGTCTATCGATAGAGGGGGTAGTTGTCTCTCAATAGACACCCTCTATCGATAGACCATAGATAGAGTTTCTATCTATGAACCCACTTTGCCCCTTTTTTGCATCTTTTTTGCTTCCAAAAGCTTCCCAAAGCCATCCTAACACCGTTTTGATTATTTTTTCATCTAATTGACTCCGCTTTGAGTTTCATCCGAGAGCAAATGTACAGAACCAACCTTGATCATGCTTAAAATGTCATTTTTATGAAGAATTCCTACAAAACAAGATAAAAACATTAAGCTCGTGATTTATGGCTATTAAATAACAAAGTTCAAGCATAATCATCAAAATATAGTCGAAAAGACTCAATAAATGCATTAATTGCAGAGCAATCACACCCTCCGACTTAAACTTTGCTAGCCCCTAGCAAACCACTGAATTTAAAACACTACTAAAACAAAAAAACTAACTACCAAAGAAAACAAAACTAAATAAAAGCCACTTTCGCAGGGAATCGCGATTGCATTTAGCGTATGCAACAAGCCTTTAAACCCCCCTAGTGGACGAGTTATAGTCTCGTGAGGGTTTGCAGAAATGACACCCACAAACATGCAAATTTCAGTCCATTTCCCTATATTCACAAAGATCAAGAGAAACAATTTTCAACACAATGAGCATGCTAAACAATCTAACTACTCATAAATCATGCAATGCATTGAACTAACATCGTATAAGTGAAATCCTTGTGTAGTGAAGTGGAATCGCGCAATCATATTCTAAACCATCAAATGACCATACTTAAATGAATGAAATGGTAAACAAGAAGGACGAAGAGAATGACAACTGAGATATAATATACAAAAGATAAGAAAAGAAAAGAAACATCACTGTAGAAGAGAAGTTTAGAAAGAATGTGAATGAGAAAGAAACTAACACACAAATGCATAATAAATGGTAAAGTTGCAACAAAATCAAACAAAAGTAATTCATGGAATCAAATAGGACCTTATGTGCTCAATAATGCCTTTTGGTTCAATGATGGAAAACAAAAACATGTGACGGTTTAAAACGTACTTGAGGTTCTCTACCCAACCATCACAACACAAATCCTAAATTAAAACAAGATAAGACACAGAAAAACTACTCAAAACTACACAACCAACTCAAAACACACAACCCAACCCTCCAAGACTAAAAACAATGTACCATGCTCTTTAGCAGAATCACTTAGTTCAAAGAAGATTGGAATATAAAGAATTTTTGGGTTTTTATTCTTGTTGCATCATTCACTTTTGATCTTTCTTTCTTTTTTACACACCCATCAACTTGAATTGAGCTTTATATTTTAAGCTTTGAGAGGGGTAATACACAAGCAATTTTTTTTTTTATTTCTTCTTTTCCATCTTTCTTTCTTTTCATTTTTTTTTTTTGAAAGATGCAATATTTAACCATTTGATCATCATGGCACACAAAACACCAAAACACAAAAACAAACTCAAAGACTCGAAAACAACTCTCCAACCAAGAATTGATTCACCTAACCTCTACCCTTAGGCTCCCCAAGCTGGCCAAGAAAAGGAAACTTGAAGGCTCGAATTAGGTACTAATGGCAATATAAATATGAAAGAATTTAAGCTCAAATAAACAAAAGATGGCCTATGATCCTTTTCCATTACTCACAAATGTTTAAATAATGCACAACAAAACTATCCATCATGCAGATGTTAAACTAACATAAAAAATGGATGTGGAATGAACAAATAAGAAAGAAAAAGAAGATAAAAATAGAATTTTGATATAGAGACACAAGATGAAGAATGAAACAAGAACGAACAATATTTAAGCAAGGCATTCTTTGGCTCATAAACTATCATGAATAATTCGTGCATGTGCAATTCGGAAATTCACCTGCACATATGCATACGCTCAAAACAAACCATCACTTAGAGATTTGTAGACTAATAAAAACATACACATATTGAAACAAGTTCAAAAATCACTCAATGCTTAAAGGAATGACTGAAATTTTCCAAAAATTTTCCAAAATTTTTTATTTATTCCTCCCCCAACTTAAATCATGCATTGTCCTCAATGAATGTAAATCACAATAAAGCACAACAGACAATATGCACAAAAAAGAAAGAAATAAATCTACTCATACCATCCACCAAAATCAAACATGTTTCTTCTCCTTTGGTCTCCTTCCAAAAATCAATTTTTGTTTAACAATTTTAGCCGGCAAAACTTGCAATCCAAATAACAGAAACTCATTTAAGAAAGTGGATCGAGGAATATGAATCATTAGGGAAAACGACTTACCTTTAGGTTTCCAATGTATGATGCCTAGGAATGGTGTGGATTCAAAAAGCTTATTAATCTTGTCAATGTTACAATCCACATCAATTTCATCACATTTAGGAAGGCATACATCAAATGGGTCAAAACATGCAATGTAAGGTAATGCTTCCTCATCATCGTTCCCTAACTCTCCAACATAAGAACACTCCTCAAAGTGATGAGGGTGTGGAGAGCCATAGTACACTTGAAGCTTAGCTTTCAAGTTACCAAATGAGACTTCCAAAATACCCTCCCTACAAAATAAGACCGCGTTCGCAGTCACTATAAAAGGTCTTCCTAAGATCACAGGGATTTGTGCCTTAGTACTATGCACAGGTTCCATGTCAAGAACGATAAAATCAGCAGGGAATACAAATGACTCCACCTTGACAAGAACATCTCTCAAAATTCCCCTAGGAACTTTGGTCGACCTATCCGCGAATTAAAGCACAGTAGGGCTAGGTTGAAGCTCTCCTAGTTGCATCTTCTCATACACAGAGTATGGAAGGATGTTCACACTCGCCCCAAAATCAACTAAGGCCCTATCTATAAAATGACTTCCTAAGAAACATGGAATAGTAGGCGTACCAGGGTCCTTACGTTTAAGGGGAAGGTGATGTTGCACTACCACACTAGCCACTTCAGAAAGGACTGTTGACTTAGACAAATATGAGCGCTCCCTGCGCTTTTGAGTACACAAGTCCTTTAGGAATTTGGCATAGGACGGGATTTGCGTAATTGCATCTAAGAGTGGTAAATTGATATGCACGTGTTTGAACACCTCTAAAATCTCACTCAAAGACGCTCCTTTTTTCTTTCCTTTAATGGGCGCAACCAACGCCAAAGGGTATGAAGCCTTGGGCACATAAGATGCCACAGGATCATCAGAATTAGAGGGAAAGTTATCCCTCTTAGGCTCACTGACTACTTGCTTAATTTTCTCTTTCTAAACCTCCTTCTTCTCACTAGATTGTTCCACCTCAGGGACCCTAGACTCAACCATCACCTCACTTTCACTAGATTTCTCCCTGACCCGGTTGTCAACTACCCTACCACTCCTCAAAGCGGTGATAGCATTCACATCCTTAAAAAATTGAGAGTCTTGTAAGGAAGAACTCTTAACCACATTCACGCTCTTGGGGTTATTCACGGGTTGACTAGGAAGTCTACCCTCATCGCGACGACTAAAAGAATCCGCAATTTGCCCCACTTGTTGCTCTAATTTAGCAATAGATTGAGAATGAGAATGAAGGAGTTGGTGATCCGCCTCCCAATTCGCTTCCATATTCTTTAAAGTATTGAGAACTGTGGTCTCAAAGTTAGAACTCCTTTGGGGTTGCTGAAGTTGGGGTAGAGGGACACTTTGGTATTGGTACTGAGGTTGGGTGAACTAACTGCCTGGCCCTTGATAGGGTTGAGACCACCGCAAGTTAGGGTGACTTTTCCAATCCGGATTGAAAGTATTCGAGTACGGGTCATTCTTAGGGTTAGAAAACCCTTGGGCTTTATTAACTTGCTCTTGCACAAACTCAGGGTACTGATTAGCCACGGGACAAGAAAAAGTGTTATGACTCAAATCTGCACAAATCCTTGATGACTGACCTTGAGCGGCAAGCAATTGATCCAATTTCTTGGACAGTGCTGCCACTTGTTAGTTCATAATAGTGGTACTTTCAATCTCATATACACCTCCCTTCTTAGGTGAATTAGAGGACGTAGACGCACCTCTATTGGTTTCACTCATTGAGGCCATGTGCAGAGAATCCTCACTGAAAATCTCATACAACTCCCAAGCCTTATCAGCACTCTTTCTAAGGATGACACCCCCACTCGCAACATTAACTAGACTCTTATCATTAATACACAACCCTTGAAAGAAGGATTGGACAATTTTCCAGTTAGGAATGTCATGGTGGGGACACACCCTAAGCAGCCCCTTCATCCGCTCCCAAGCCTCATGAAAAGGTTCCCCTTCTCTCTTAACAAAGTGGGTAATGGCATACCGCATTTGAGCGGTGCGACCTATGGAGTAGAACCTAGTTAGGAAGAGTTTTTGAAGCTCATCCCATGTAGTGATAGGCTCGGGGGTGTTAATCCAAGTTTCGCCCTATCCCGCAGAGAATATGAGAACAACAGAAGCTTTAGGGCATCAACAGTGAGACCTGGAATCCTTACCGTGGAACAGATTCCTAAAAACTCTGTCAAATGGTCATATGGATTCTCCCTATCCAACCCATAGAAGGTCGGTAGCATCTGAATAGTAGCATGCCGAATTTCATACTGGACATTCTCTATGTTAGGAATCTGTATACACGAGGGTGGAGTGAAAGTGCTAGGCATAAAATGATCCCTAAGAAGCCTAGGTGCATGTTGAGCTTACAGTGGAACCGTAGTTGCTCTAGCAGGATTATCGATCATATCACCCATCCCAGACACAGACTTTGACTCGATATTGTTACGAAGCGAAGCCCTAAAATCTCTCAAAGTACTCTCTAGTTCAGGGTCAAAAGGTTTTAAGTCAAGAGATAAGGAACGCCGACCGTGCATGCAAAACGACTCCCCCCAACTATATGATATGCAAAGAATGCAATGCAAACTAAATAAAAAGGAAAACTAAAAAGAAAAGAAAAACTAAAATAAGAAAACACTCTCCTCGATCCCGATTGCTAGTCTTTACGTGGTCCTATCCAAATATTTGTCACTTGGGCAATTAAGATTTTTAGCAATTGGCCTTGTAGCCTTAGCGCGCAAAATTTCTGTTAGAGACCTGCAAAACAAAGCAATCTAAACAAAGAGAAGTGAAAGATTAGTAGAAAAGGGAAAACAAAGTCCTAAAAAAAAAAAAAAAGGAAATCCTAAAACTACAACTAAAACTAAATTCACAAAAATTCCTATAATCGTGTTGTAGTCCCCGACAACGGCATCAAAATTTGATCGCTCCAAACAAGGGAGGTTATTTCTTGCTTGCAATCAAGATTTAAAATTTATAAAAGTGAACTCGTGCTAGTAACCTCAATTCGTTGAAAAAACGATTTTCGCACGGGTGTCGATCCACAGGGACTAAAGGCTAAGTTATGAGAAATTAAAGCGAATTCGATTTTAGTTAAAAGAAGCAATCTTTGATTTGAGAGTGGTTGTTTAAACTAAAGAATGTAAAACAATTAATAAAAAGCCTTGGGTTTTCGACTCCACTTAACTTGCATCAATCGCATTCGTAAGTTTGATTAGGGTTCATGCATATTTATGGTAGTGATGATTTAAACTACAAGAATAAATCATTCAATAATGATTATGTATATATGAATCAAGCATGGATCATCCTTTTTAGGGCATGGACTGTTAAACGAGAATGTACAATCCATCCAAGTAAGGCATGAACCATCTTACTTCACGTACACGCATTAGATAAGCACCATTACACAACAAACATAATTGAAATCACAGAAAACAATTATGTCAATAGATAAAATCGATTAAAATTAAATTGCATAGAAGCAATATTCTCATTGTTGTACAATCACCACAAACTATATATAAAACCCAAATCCAAACTTACAAATGCAAAAGAGTAAAGAGAAGCTTCATCTTCAACCCTAAAGAGAAGCTTAGCTGTCCATGGTCAGAGGAGAATTGTCACCGTTCTTCATTCCTCCCATGTGCAAACCAAAAATCTCCAAAGAGAAGAGAGAAAGAGGAGAGAGAAGAGAGAAGAGAGATGAGAGAAGAGAGAGACGAGAGAGAATAGAGAGAATAGGTCTAGCCACCGTCTAGTCTAGGTCTAACTACCCCAAACAAACCTAAAAAGAATGTATTATAATGTACAGACACCTACTATAAATAAACTCTCCAAAAACTGTATAAAAAACAAAAAAAAATCGCGGGCACGCTTTACAAGGTACTCTCTATCGATAGACATGGAAGTGTCTATCGATAGAGGAGCAATTTTCCAAAACACAGGTTCTGTCTATTGATAGAGGGGGTAACTGTCTATCGATAGACACCCTCTATCGATAGACCATAGATAAAGTTTCTATCCATAAACTCACTTTGCCCCTTTCTGCATCATTTTTGGTTCCAAAAACTTCCCAAAGTCATCCTAACACCGTTTTGATGATTTTTCCATCAAATTGACTCTGCTTTGAGCTTCATCCGAGAGCAAATGCACAGAACCAACCTCGATCATGCTCAAAATGCCATTTTTATGAAGAATTCCTACAAAACAAGATAAAAACATTAAGCTCGTGATTTATGGCTATCAAATAACAAATTTCAAGCATAATCCATTAAAATATAGTTGAAAAGACTCAATAAATGCATTGATTGCACAGCAATCACTCATCCACAAAAACGGGTGGTAGCCGATAGCAGACATTTGGTGCTCCGTGTTGAAAGAAATAGACGTCAGGAGGATGAAGAAAGTAGTTCAGAGGTCGGATCTCGAAGGCGACCCACCAATCTCGAATGTCAATGTCAAGTCGGTGATTATGCTACAGAAAGATCTTATGGAACACGATGATCGGCGTTAAGAAGAACCAGACCTAAACCAACTTGATTTACACCATATTCGAAAAGGAACAAGCCGACATGTGACAACCGACCAGACCCGGTGAATGTCGACAACATTTTTCCATTTGTTTCCAGAATTCTCCGTGAGTCTCTCCCTAATAAGTTCAAACTACCATCTATTGATTCTTATGATGGTACTACCAATGCAAGGGAACACATTCTAACTTTTAAAGACCACATGTACCTTAAGGGTATTTCTAATCCCAAAATGTGTCGGGCATTCCCAATGACTCTTAAAGGCCCGGCCCGAACTTGGTTTCAAAGGTCCGCTCCCAATTCCATTAGCTCTTTCCAAAGCCTTAGCATGGCTCTTGTTGCTCACTTTGTTAATAGCCACCAACCGAAGAGACCAGCTACCCATCTCTTGAATCTTGATCAAAATAAGGATGAAAATCTAAAGTCATACGTCCAGCATTTCAGCTCAGCCCTTCTAGAAATCGATATCTTGAATGAAGGAGTGGCCATTGCAGCCATGATGAAAGGCTTGAAGACAAAAAGGCTCAGGGTTTCATTTGCAAAAAAGGAGCCCAAAACTCTCACTGAACTTCTAGAAAGAGCGAGAAAGTACATCTGTGTTGATGAAATCTTCGACACCGATAAAAAGAATTGAGAATCAACCCAAAAACAAAAAGATTGAGAGTCCGATGATAAGAAACAAGCAGATAAGAAGTAGAAGAACGATACTATTGAAAATAGTCGTCGATCTCCGACTAGGCGATTTTCGTCATTCACACCGCTGCGACTACCGATCAATAGCATTTTGAATAAAGTTGAGACCCAACTTTTTCGTCAAATGGCCCCAGCGAATGAGGTCAGATCCGAAGAAAAGAGACAAAAACAAATGGTGTGCCTTCTATCGAGATTATAGCCACTTAACCAAATAATGTTTTGATTTGAAAAATGAGGTAAAAAGTCTCATAGAGTGGGGATTCTTAAAGGAATTCATCGATCAGTCCAAAATCGGCAACAATCAATAAGCAGTTCCCAACCAAAATAATAGACAGCCCGATCCGCGACAACGACTTGATGGGGTAATTGATACAATACATGGAGGTTTTACTTTCGCCGGGGAAAGTAAGTCGGCAAGGAAGGCATATGCCAGATCGGCCCATACATCTCCATCGGATCAAGTTTATCTCCATCAGATCAAGTTTACAGTCTAGCTCATCAGGTACCTAATCGATACGATCTCTTGTCTTTTTCTAAGGAAAATCTAAAGAGAGTTCATCTGCCCCATGGCGATGTTCTGGTCATCAAAGCGATCATTGCAAACTATGCTGTGAGTAAGATCTTGGTCGATACTGGTAGTTCGGCTGACATCCTCTTCATTATTGTTTACGAAATAATGGGCATAAAAGTAAGTGATCTCGCACCTATTAACACCCCGCTCATCGGGTTCAATGGATCCTCTCTGCAGCCAGTCCGGTGGATTTGCCTGCCGATCACAATTGGTAATTCCCCTACTCAGGCAACAAGAGATACAACATTTATTGTCGTAGATTGTCCATCGGCATATAATGCTATCATTGGGAGACATTCCTTGAATGAATTTGGGGTAGCAACTTATACGCTACATCTTTGAGTAAAATTCCCGGCCACCCATGGGACAGGGGAAGTCAGGGGAGATCAGGCTTTGGCCCGATTATCTTTTAATATTTATGTTTGCCCATTAAAAGTGTTGTTCAATCCCAAGCGTAGGATCTACCGTTACAAGCATAATAATACATGGAGTCCCATAGTTGTGTCCTCAGAGAAAGTCAGTAAAAGAAAAACTCATAAATCCTTTTGAGAGTTGTTTAGAGTTGGGAAAAAGAAATGTAAATCCAGGGTTGTTTTTTAGATTGGTTTTGTATGAAATACACAAGGATTGTTTATATACTTAAACAAGAAGAGAAAAGAACTGGGATTAAAAGTTCAACTTGTTCACATCTTTGGTTCTAATTCCTCACACTTAATACTCATCCAGAATACATTGAAGAATGGTCTAGATGGGAGATTTAACAAATAAACCCAAATATTTACACACCCAAATTACATTGAAGAATGGTTTGAGTGGAAGATTTGACAATAAAAACTATCCAACTGTAAGGAAATAGGATATTCATGATAAACACTCTTTGAGACATTTTTACAAACACTTGGAATACTTTCTATGCTAAAAACTACCCGTGGCAAGAAATCTTGTCAACAGATGGTAAAAGCTAGCAATTCCATGTGGATCATTAACAATTTCTGTGTTTAGCACAAATATCCAAATCTTTCAAGTTAGGACATGGTGTGAGAAATTATTACCTCAGATGTGAATCAAATATCCCTCATCAATCCCAGCATAAGTGTTTAGCTACTCATGGCAGTAGAAATAAATTCATTCCAATCAAATAAACTGAATACATGATTAAACTTTAAAAACCTTGAAATCAACTTGTATAAACTGAAAATAATTCAAACTTGTTCTACTACAGATTAAAACTAACAAGTAATGAAATTACAACCTTGAGAATAACTAAAATAACACTTTAACTAAGCCTATATAGAAAGAAAGATGAGAAAGATGAGAGAGAAGAGAGAAAACTAAAACTAAGTGTTAAACTCAAAATTACAAGCGAATAACCTCCTGGTACAAAGATCTTCAAAAAGCTTATATAAGATTACAAGTGAAAAGACAAAAATACCCCTAAAAAAGTCATAAAATCAAGATATTTTGGTTAAGGCGGCGCCCACTACCGATAAGGTAATGGCTTCTTTGAAACTTGCTTCGAGGCTAAGGCAACATACATTACCAATAATGGTATATGGCTTTATCGTTAATGGGCTTGGACTGGATCAAACAGGAGCTGAGACACGAAAACTATTATCGATAATGGTGATTGAGCTATCGATAATGCATAAAAATTGTAAACTTGGTTTGCTGCTTCATGCTCTCAATACCGATAATGAGAATTGGGGCTCTCGGTAATGCTGCAATTCTGGTTTCAGCTACTGGAATTTTAGACATCCATTACCGATATTGATGAATGCTTCTATCGGTAATGGATTTCTGCAGTTCTGGAGACTGACTTTTCTAGCTTGAACTACCGATAATGGGCAATACCATTATCGGTAATGGTATCTTACTGATTTCCTTTGCTGCATTTCCACATTCTATTACCGATAATGGTCAACACCACTATCGATAATGGACATTTTCTAGCTTCTTGCATTGATTTGAAAATCAAACACTTCTCAACTTGCTTCAAAACTTTCTTAAGTTGAGATCTTTTTCCTTGATTTGCAACGCCAAAAACTTCGCTCTTATTTCACCCCAAAAACGCAAAATTCCTACAATAAAGAAAATAACAAACATAAGTAAAAACACTAAATATAAACTACTTATATACATCAAAAACTAAGTAATTGAACCACTTTATCACCATTGGAAGTGCATGATCACGAAACAATCAATTTCTGTGGCCCATGAGGAAGAATTATCGAACAAGGGGTCTGTCCAAAACTTTCCAATGCTGAGTTCTACTGATCCCTCAACCAACACCGTGCAAAAATATGAATATGCTAATCCTCAACCTGATCATCCTCTATAGCAATCATAGGAGATCAAGTGTGGAATGGATGACCTTCGCAATGAAAGCAGCTCTGGTTCAGCCCCTCTTGAAGACTTGATTGAAATTCAAGTACATCCCACCGATTCAAGTAAAACTGCCAAGATTGGATCCGAGCTTCCCGATCACATAAAGACCAATCTAGTTGCTTTCTTAAAGACCAATTGGGATATATTCGCTTGGGGGCAGGATGACATGCCAGGAATTGATCCCTCAATCGTAGTACACAAGTTACAAGTCGATCCGACCTTCAAAACCTTCAGGCAAAAAAAAAGGGTTTCCTCGGAAGAAAAAACTAAAGCAATTCAAGATGAAATTCAGACGCTTCTTAAAGCGGGCTTTATTCGGGATGTTTTTTATCCCCTCGGCTTTCCATTCGTGTTGTGGTAAAAAAGAAAACTAGTGGAGGGTATGCATTGACTTTAAAGATTTCAATAAAACTTTTCCAAAAGATAGCTTCCTGCTCTCTCGTATTGATCAGATAGTTGATGCGACCTCCAGGCACGAACTCTTGAGTTTCATGGATGCCTACTCCGGCTATAATCAGATCATGATGCATCCAGCTGATTAGGAGAAGACTTCATTCACAACAGTTCATGGCATGTTCTGTTTCACTCGAATGCCTTTCGACCTGATGAATGTCGGATCGACCTACCAACGTACGGTGACTAGGATGTTCAGATCACTTTTGGGTTCCACCATAGAGGTTTATATAGAAGACATGCTCGTCAAAAGCTTAAAGGCTCCTGATCACATTCTACACTTGGACGAAGCCTTTAAGATCATGCGACAGTTCGGTATACGGCTCAAGCCAACCAAATGTTCATTCGGAGTCTCATCGGGTAAGTTTTTGGGTTTTCTTGTCACTAAATGAGGAATTGAAGCTAATCCGGACCAAATCCAAGCTTTACTTAACATGGAATCTCCGACGACTATCAAATAAATTCAACGACTTACAGGTCGGATGGCTGCATTAAACAGGTTCATCTCGAAGTCTTCTGAGAAAGGTTCACCTTTCTTCAATGTTCTGAAAGGGAATAAGAAGTTTCAATGGACCCAGAATCTGATGAGGCATTCCAGCAGTTAAAAATATATCTGGGATCACCTCCACTTCTCTCGAAGCTCGACAAATGTGAGACATTTTTTCTTTACTTGGGAGTCTCCCGACTGCTATAAGCTCAGTACTTATTCGAGAAAATCATGGTGTACAAAAACCGATCTACTAATAAGCAAAGTATTAATTGGTGCTGAAAGCAGGTATCCTTATCTAGAAAAGTTAGTGTTGTCCCAAATATATAACCTTAGAGGGAGGTGAATAGGGTTTATGGCAAACTTTTGCAAATAACTACCAAATAAATTTAGTATTCAATTACTAAACAATGGAAGCAAATATATAAACAAGTAATTGAAATAAGAGAAGGGATAGAGAAGTCAAACACAGCGATTTAACGAGGTTCGGACTCCGCCTACTCCTCGCCTTAAGCACCCAGCTCAAGGATTCCCAACAATCCACTAAGGATTAGCTCCTTGAAAGTGGAGAAACATTTACACAGTCTTCTTTATACCAGGTGGAAAACTCTCACTTATGCTCACCAAGAACTTCAACAATGGCTCACAAAAAACCCCCAAATGTGCTCACATAGAACACCCCAAGTACTCACAAAGAATACTCAATACAATATCACAAAGTTGGTGTGTACAATAAATGCTTCAATAAGCTTATTCACACAAGTATAAAGCACAACTAATAGCTTCTCAAATGATTAACAAGTATAGCTCAAGAGTTTAGTAGAGAATGCTTTTAACAATGAATGCTCTCAATGAATAATAATAACTATGGTTGGATTGATAATAATAAATGAGGAGCAAACTTCTTTATGTAGCCTTCATGGTTTGAAATAGCCGTTTGAATGGAGCTTGAATGCCACTGGAGGAGAGGAGAAGAGCAGGCCACATTAAATGCTCAAAATGCACAAAATATAAAGAGCCGTTTTGTATTTATAGGCTCATTAGTCGACTAAGCAAAATGGATTAGTCGACTAGATAGTTAAGATTTTAAACAATTTTTGTTTCCGAGCACAGTTAGTTGACTAGGCTACTTTGGTTAGTCGACTAGACAAGTCAAAATCAGTTTATAAAAATTTACGGGCACGGTTAGTCGACTAGGCAGATGTGTTTAGTCAACTAGCTCTTCTGCATTTCCAAACATGGCTTCTGGGCTGACTTTAGTCGACTAGACTAAGTGATTAGTTGACTAAAGGTCTCATTAGTCGACTACTCTAGGTGATTAGTCGACTAAATTTAGAATTTCCAAAACCCTAGCTTCTGGACCATGATTAGTCGACTAGACTAAGCTGCTTAGTCGACTAAGCATACTCTTGAGCTAAAAAATTGGAATTTTTAAGTTTAATTTAACTCAAATCATCTATGGTAGTTAACTTAAGCATTCAATAGCATTTTTGCAAGTTTTCTAAGTTAATGAATGCTAATGCAACATGAGAAAACCTTTTTAGCTTGAGCTATGCAAGTTTAGTCAAATGAGTTGCCTTACAAAAGGTTCCTAAACATCTTGGCTTCAAAGATCTTCAATGAATGACTTCAAGATGTCATCCACAAGCTTCATGATTCAATAGCTTTGCATATTTGCATGATTGGGAAGCTTTGAATGTGTTGATGAGCTCCAACAAGATATGGCTTTGATTCTATGGAGACAAAAACACTTAACCATTTGTTAGTAATTAAAGTAATGCTTGTTGATCATCAAAATGTGGTCAATGCAATTGACCTTAGGGCTAATAGTTAGCGTTCTCTGTTGTTATTTATGTTAGAAAACTAAGACAATATTTTCAAGCTCATCCTATCATTGTGCTTACCGATCAACCTTTAAGGCACGTTCTTCATTGACCCGATACATCGGGTAGAATGATCAGATGGGCAATCGAACTAGGAAAATTTGACATTGATTACCGACCTCGACTCGCGATTAAAAGACGGGTATTGGCAGATTTTGTAGCTGAATTCACACCCGACACCCAAGTCGAAGAAGCTAAAGAACCGACCTCCTCAAATCACAATGGCGTGAGAGAACAACCTCTTCCATTTGCGTGGCATCTTTTTGTTGAGGGTTCTTCTAATTGTAAAGGTTCGGAGGCTGGGGTGGTATTGACATTCCCATAAAGAGAAAAAATTGAAATGGCTTTAAGACTTTGCTTTAAAGTGGCAAACAATGAGGCAGAATATAAAGCCCTTTTTGCCGAGCTACAAATGGTTGCCGATCTTTTTATTCGACATCTTCATGTGTTCAATGATTCTTAGTTAGTCATCAATCAGATTAATGAAAGCTATTTAGCCAAAGAGCCGGCTATGCAAAAATATTTTAATAAAGCCAAAAAAGCCTTCAGCCGATTCACAGAGATCACTATTAGCCAGATTCCGAGAGAAAAAATTCATCATGCTGATGTCTTAGCTAATCTAGCCTCAGCAATTCACACCGATCTACCCAGATCGATAGTCGTTAAGTTGGTCGAACATCCTCTCATCGATATGCTCGATAAACTAGTCTTCACGATCCAACCCAACCCCTCGTGGATTGATCATATCAAAAATTACATCAGATCAGGTACCCTTCCAAGGGATAAAGCTGAAGCGCGCCAACTTAAAAGCGGAGCGGCCTGATATTGCATTATCAATGATAGTCTATACCGCTGCTCTTTCTCTAAGCCCTTCCTGAGATGTGTGCTCCTCGACGAAGCCGACTGTATTCTTAGAAAAATTCATGAAGGCGTCTGTGCGGAAACCATGCTGATGGCCGATCACTTGCACCAAAAATAATTTGGCACGGTTATTGCTTGCCTCATCTGGAGAAGAACGCTATCACCCTAGTTCGTAAATGTGACAAGTGTTAGCGCTTCGCACCGATCCCGTATCAACCACCAAATGAGCTTACAACGATCTCAAGTCCATGGCCTTTCGCCCAATAGGGAATCGATATAATTGGTCCACTCCCGACCTCAAAAGAGTAAAATAAATTTATGGTAGTAGCTAATGATTATTTCACTAAATGGGTGGAGGCCCGACCAGTAGCTCGAAAAACCTAAAGCAGTATTAAAAGTTTCATATGGAAAACATCATCTGTCGTTTCAGTATTCCTCGTATCCTCATTGCAGACAATAGAACCCAGTTCAACAACACCGGACTACGCAACCTGTGCCAGGACCTTAGCATTCAGAACAACTTTTCGCCTCCCAGTCACCCTCAAGCCAATGGTTAGGTCGAACTCATCAACAGAATGATTATCCATTCTTTATAAAAAATATTGGAGAAAGCAAAAGGGTTTTGGGTGTACGACCTCCCGTAAGTCCTATGGGCTTATCATACCACTAGTCGTGTTTCAACAGGAGAAACCCCATTTTCTCTCACTTATGGCACTGAGGCTGTCATACCTGTTAAAATCGAAATACCTTCTTACCGAATAGAAACATTCAATCCAGACAAGAACGATCGTGAACTTTGCTTCAATCTTGACATGTTTGAACATAAACGAGAATCGACTCGACTTTGCATTGCTGCCAACAAACAAAAAATGGCTCGGGCTTACAACAAAAATGTCAAGCTAAACATTTCCAACCTGGTGACCTTGTTCTCAAAAGGGTCCCCAATCCAAACAAACTGGAACCTAATTTGAAAGGCCCATATAAGGTTTGACATTTCAACCGTTTCGGTACCTATTAGGTAACTGATCTCAGCGGAAAGATGGTCAAGCGCCCTTGGAATGCTGCCCGTCTCAATAAATACTATCAATAGGGACTCATCCCGATCACCTTATCTTGAATGACTCTTTGTTCCTTTTATAAATCTCTCATTGTTAGGGATGTCAATTTCCAGGGTTTATTCGGGTACCCGTCCCGCCCTGTCCCAATAGGGTCAGTCTAATAGGGTTAGGGGCAGGTTTGGGATTGATTTTCAAAACCCGAGAGCGTTTTGGGCGGGTTTGGGATAAAGCCTTAAAACCCCGACCCGACTCAAATATATATATTTAAAATATAATTATTTTAAAATTCTATTACTATTAAGCCCCAAATTATTAAGTAAAATTACCATTCAGCCCTCTAGTTAAAAAAAAAACCCTAAAAGCATCTTATATCTTTCATTTCATTCACCCATTCACGCTTCAGATCATATGCCCCTACTCCCAAGTCCAACACTCCAGAACCGTCCACCATTGCTGCTGCACGCCGTTAACCCTCTCCATGCTGCTCGCCGATAGCCTCACGACCACTGCATATATATATATATATATAGAGAGAGAGAGAGAGAGGTGCTATTATCAGGTGCACCTGATGTATCTTGCATCAGGTGCCCTCTTGTAGAGCCACTTGTGATGAAAATTTTGAAAAAATAACCGTTAGATTAGATACTCCTATCATGTATGTCATGACTGCCAAAAATCACAGTGATCCAACGGCTGATTTTTGAAAAATGTAACTTTGAAAAATTAGGACTTTTTTGTTCTTTAAAATGTTATAATTTTTTAGTAGTCAGTTTTCTCAGAAACCAACCGTTGGATCACTGTGATCTTTGGCAGGCATGACATACATTATAGGAGTATCTAATCCAACGGTCAGTTTTCCAAAATTTATAGTGCAAGTGGCTCTACAAGAGGGCACCTGATGCATCTTACATCAGGTGCACCTGATAATAGCGCCTCTGTATATATATATCTATATATATATAACATTATTATATTTTTTTATGTAAGGTTTTATCTAGCGGTGAAGATCTCCACTATTGCTTGCCATTGCTATCTCCATCTCCATCGACCACCAACTGCTTTATATTTACAGTATAGTCTCACAACATCCTTCTCTCTATATATATTTGAAGAAATTTCTAGGGTTTTATCAAATATATATTTGAAATATCTTGATAAAGTTTGAAGAAATTTGGTTGTTTGACAATGAACCCTTTATATATTTGATTGAATATATATGCTGAAATGACAATACATGCTAAAATGAGAAAATCTTTGAGTTTAAATGATTGAATATATATGTTGATTATACTAGTTTACCGACCCGTTTATACCGCCCTGCCCCGTCCCGTCCCGCCCGCCCTTTCATAGTAAACGGGACAGGATAGGGCAGTAATGGGTTAGGATCTTTTAATTGGGACGGGATTGGGATTCCTGTTTCTGACCCGTCACGAGTTTGGAACGGGAATGGGATGGGGGTTTCTTAAATGGGACGGGTTCGAGGAAGGGGTGACCCGTCCCAAACCCTCCCCGTTGACATCCCTTCTCCTTTTTTCCCGATCTATTTATGAATTTGTTGTTTGATCATTACGTTTACTAAAATATGTGTACATATTAAATATATTGAATTATTTGTAATATTTCATAATCTCTTTGCAAATCTCTTTAGCCTGCTTAGTATGATTGCCATAATATATACTTTTTCTTTTACCATTTTTTCCTATTAATTACTTCTTTAATACTCGTTCATCGGTATTCCTTTTTATTACATACATTCTACAAGCTTAAAAGTCCCAAAGCGATCTTGGGCTAGCAAAAAAGTTTCTTTTGCTCATACCGATCAAGGTGATCAGGGGGCATAAACATTACAATGTTTACCATCAGCTACTATAATAAACATCACAATGTTTTCCCTTAACTCTTACCCATCTTTTCTACTTGGAAATATCCACGACTCTAATTAGTTTGGTGTATGGAACTGTCGAATTCTTTTCCCATACCCCGAACTAGGGGCAAGGATAGGGAAATACTACTACAGGAAAAAAAAATAAAAAAATAAAAATAAACCCGATCATAATGACTTGTGAAAAACAAAAAGCGTATTCCATTCAAACACAAATGTTCTTACATAGACTAGGGAAGTCAGGACGGGTGGAATAGAGGGATCGGCGGTTCTTCCAGAGATTGGGGAAGTCAGGATGGGAGCGTTTTGATCGGTATGTTCTTGATCGCCAATAACTTCTTCATCATCACCTTCCATATCGACAAGAGCTTCTGCTACCAGAGTCTGAGTTGCAAGCTCCTCCAAAGTCATTTTAGATAGATCGGCACCAGGAAGTAGCTTAGTAGCCAGACCTCTAGCAGCTTCAAACCTCTGGACCAGAAATGCTCCAGCCTCCTTCATAACTAAAGCCTTGAGCTCCTCTGAAGATCGATAATCAGCAATAACTTTAGCACCGATTTCTTTATCAGCATCTCAGGCTTTAACCAAGTCCGCCTCCATATTGCTGATTTTCTTCACGAAATCTTCTTGCTGGGCTTTATAAAAAGCTTAGGCTTCTCCAAAGCGACCTTACCGTCTTAGACCTCTTTGGCCAGACACTCAGCTTCTGCCTTCAACTTCTCAGCCAAGATTTGAGTAAAGCTCTTGGTTGCCTTATTTGCTTCCCGAGCTTCGTATACTGGTGTAGCCTAATAAGAGGGATCAAGACAAATTATGAAGAACAGTTCGGTGAAAATATTATTATGAAAACTGTAAATATAAGAGTAAGAAAAAATACCTTCACTGCTGAACTGGCAATTATTTCGGAAAGATCTGACGACGGTGTCCTTTGCAGAGTCAATCGATCAGCCGAAAGAAAGGAACCCGACATTAGTTTTAGGCATGTTGAAGGATCGATTAAAAAAGCACTTTCTTCATTAAGCCCTGGAATTGTAAGGGCAGAAGATGAAAGGTGAGATTGAAGCCATTCCTCCGCCGAATAACGGGTAGAACGAGCTCCATGACTGGACCAGTCGCTGATCCAGTTCCGACATCCTCAGTAGCACGGAGATTATCGTCTGAAAGGACTTCTGTCTCAAGATTGGCCCGGTGAGCAGCGTAGATTGGTTAGGACATCGGAGGAGCAAGATTGGCCCTTTGGGGGAATCGTTTCCCGAAGCACATCCACAAAATAGATATTCATATCTGTGCAAAACAAAAATTCAATAAAAGGAAGAAAAGAGAGAGACATTATTTACAAGACAAAAAGTTCGGGATACCTTTTTGAGGTTGGCTTCCTTGTCTTCTCCTTGCTCGTTGCATGTCTCTCTGACTTCTAATTTCTCCTAAGATCCTGAGTTCAGCTTCACGAGCACTTACTCTAATCTCAAAATTTCGAGATCGCTGAAGGAATGAGCCGATTGGCTGTCCGTCCAACATTAAGTGATTGAAGACACGAGGAGCTACTTCTGTTGGTTCTATTGGACTTTAATGTTCCACGTAAAAAGGAACACAGGATCGATTATCTCGCAAAGCGTTAAAACCCCATTCAGCTCTTGTCAAACGATAAATTCGACCAATAATGCGTTCGGTTAAGGTCAGGCAGCGAGTGATTTTGTCAGATGTACCAAAAAAGGATTTACTATTAGATGAATGATAATATTAGCGAATTGGAAATTAGGCAATAATACCTTATCCAAAAAGTTTTAAACAAAACCTAGTCGGGGCCTCAATTCCCTGGGAATGGGGAAGATCGATTGTTCATCTACCCCGAACTCCCATCCTGGTCCATTAACAAAGAAAAACTTATTTTTTCACCCTTTGATTAAAGATGGGAGATCGCCAATACCATCAGCCAGGAGAAACACGGGCATTTTCCTTAACGAAACACACGAACTTCAAATTGGCGAAGTTCGGTGTCCATCCGAGAGATCTCCACAGCACCATAAACCTAAGGAACACCCTCCAAGAGTTCGGCGTCAGCATCACCGGGTTTACTCCAAGAGTATGAAGTACTTCCCTGATGAAAGGTTGCAGTGGAAGCCTAAAGCTGATTTTGAAAGCTTCTTCATAGAAGCAAACCTCACTGGGAAGGTTGTCGGTTGTGCTGATTTCAGGACCTGGGATTTGGATCCTAACTGAGTTAGGAATATGATATTGTCCCTTTAGTTCTAATTCTATCTCCTCCCCTAGGAGATTTATCTGAACGAAAGGAAAGGGGGGATCGGGAAGAGGTTCCCCGACCCTTTGGTTACGAATGGGATCTGGTGAAAGGGATTAAATCGGGTCAACATCTAAAGCATCATGCCCTGACCCGAATGTACTGGCTCCGGAACCACCAAGATTATCTATTTTAGGTCGGTCAACTTGAGGAACCTGACCAGACATTATCAAAAATTGTGTTAGGTAAGCAAGAAAATTCACTGGAAAACACAAGAGTTTCACCAGAAAACTTAAGGTTTTTGGTCAGAAAACTCGAATAAAATGATTACAGATCCTAGAAATATAATATAAAGGCTTAAAAGAAAGAAAATAACTTATAACAACGAAGAAAATGGCACGAAATGTACCTTTTATCGGTGTAGAAGGCAGAAAAAAATGGCAAATCAAAGCAAAAGAGCACTAGAATTATGATTTATCTCTTGCGAAATTGAGAGGATTCTGGCGGGACTTTTTGAAATGAAAAAGACGAAGAGTGAGAGGGAAAGGGTTCGTTTTGCCCTTTAATAGCTTGTGGCATGAGCTACCTTGGGATGAACGACACGTATCTTCAACCAATGATCGTAATTAAAACCCAACAGCTGGATCATCATTACGCTTGCCAACTGTCACCTCGAGCACGATTCCCAAGGAAGCATTTGACCCCTCGAGTGGTGAAATGCCATTAATGGCAAAGCCGCCCTTTTTGTCACTAAAATAAGCGGCATCTTACTACTGCACACCGATTAATATCTAAAACTAGTGAAATTTCGAGGATACTATTTCTTGATAGAAAAATGAAAATTAAATTACCCAGCCTTTAATTAGTGTTCAATTGACAGAATATGCAATATCAAACATTCACAATGAACACAAGATTTCACGAGGAAAACCTAAAAGGGTAAAAAACCTCGGTAGCACTGAAAATCACTATGAACTAAAAAACCAAGTACAAATAAAGTGATACTACCCATAACGACGCTTAAATCCACAAGCCCAGTAGAATCCCTTCTTGAATGAGCGTCCAATGAATCCACGTTACCTTCACAGCATCTCTACGGACTGAATCCACAATCCTAACTCCACGCACCGTAACTAATGGCAATCACCGGAAATCCACCGGCAAAACTCAACCACCTTGGTACTCCACCAAGGCTAACAATCAACGAAAATCCACCGTTCAATTCGAATCCACGAATCACACTAAAATCAGTGAGGATGAAGTTAATATAGGTAATCTATTCAAATATATGCATCATATCATGGCAGAAAGTCTAAGAGACTAAGGATGCATAGAAGACAAAGGGTACAAAACCTAGGGTTTGAAGGCAATAAGCTCTTGGAGACTTCCTTTTGAGGCTACATAAACTCATAACACAGATAAACTCTCTTTATATAGGGGCAGAAACAAAACCTAGGGTTTTCCAATAGAAACACACGAATTTCTCTAAACTTAGGTTGAAAAATACGAGCTGGATCGATCCAGTATTTTAGCTTGGAACAATCCAACCTCCTCTGCCACTCGGATCGATTCGGGCTCGAGAGCTGGATCGATCCAAAATTGCGACCATAAATAGGATCGATCCCGTATAAAAGATTGGATCGATCCAACATATGCAATAGGCCAAAAATAAAATGATTTTCAAGCAAAAAGGACCTATAAGCAATAATGGATCATTCCTAGGGATTTGGACAATTTATATCACCTATGGTCGTAGAATAACCTAGGTTCTAAGTCAAACTTACATTCCTAGGACATAAACCAACATAAAAAAGCAATTCGAGCTTGAGCAAGATGATTTTATCGAATTAATGCCGTTTTCTTAGGCTTGATGTAGTAGCTTGAGCTTTTAGGGATTACTGGCTTAAGACCAATCACATACACAGGCTTTTGTCATCCGAATTAGCCAACATATACATATGGTATACCTGACAGCTAGTATCTACATACTGATCAACTCCTCTACAAATGTGAAAACTATGGATTCCCGAATATTGATTCCCCTGGATAAAACGACACGGTATGTGTTCGCCCGACTTCTGATCATAGATCTTTTGATCATTGATTATAAGGCTTCCAAGATTGATCTTGTCCATGAAAATGGGCAACAAGCATGAAACTAATCTGTTGTACTTCCACAAAATTGCTCATATGTTGCCATATGGGAAGTAGGGGGCAACTGAAGATGGTAAAAACCGTTATTAGTTTCCTGGTATTGACATGTGGTCAGGATGATACCCGATCCATGACTAAACAGTCTCTACCCGATCTGTTGTGGTTACCCGACCAGTCTTCGTTATCTGATCTGTTTAAATCGCCCCTTAAAGACGGTTTAAAACCAACCATACTTGTAGAATATGCATTAAATGACTCTAACATCTGATGATTAACGGGCATTTTAAGATCATTAATTGACAAGCATTTAAGATCATTTATTGACCAATAAATGATCTTAAATGAATATTCGATCAGACTGCAGTAAACCCTTAATGAGGGGAAATTGCACTCAAGTGATCATATCCATGACCACCCTATAAAAGGCTTCATCGCTTCCTACTTCAGGTAAGTAAGAACCACCTCATTTATTACACTTTTCGTCGGAGCATTGTAGGAAGAACACCACACCGGTGTAAGTGATCAGAATCTAATTCAGTCAAGTCTCTAACTCAGGCGAACTAATCTCTTACCTATTTTCGACATCATCAGTAGTGTTACTAATTAAAATTAAACGAGCGCAAACCCGTGCATTGCACGGGACTTATCAATAAAATTTCATCTAATTAATTATAATTGTATAAAATATATTCTGATCATATCATCTTGACCGTTTGATCTTAATTAAATTTATAGGATTACATAAGAATGATTAAAAATGTTAAAGAAATTGAAAAAAATTAATTTGGATGTATTATTAAAAAAAAATAAAAATTTTAAATAATACAAAGAAAGTAAAAAGTAAACTGGAATCAATATTTAAAATTAAAAATTAAATACAAATTAAGAAAAGAGAGAGGAGAAGTAAATGAGACCCACCATAAATAAAAAATAAAAGGAATTAATTATGGAAAGATAAAGAATCTTGACAATCTAAACTTCAATTAATTAGTTGAACCAATGATATAATGACATATCATTTTGAAGTAGGGCCAAAACTAATAGGAATGAAGGATGAGAGAGTGAATTAGGGATAAAAGAGAATGAAGGAGGAAAAGAATTCTAAGGCCACCACATCACCATACTACTTTTTATATAAGAGATAGATACCTAAGGTTTTCATTTTTTTCATCTTTCACTTTTTCAATGTTTGAGAAGCATGTGTGAGAGTGATTGCCTCGAAATTCCGCCTGTAGGCGACTTCCAATGTGTCCGAACGCAACTTCCAATTATGCCTGCATAGGAGATACATCAAAAGATAATCAAATCGAATTTTCCAATCAATCGTAGGAACATTACAACCACGAGCTTTGATGGTACAGTGATTAATGTTTTTAACCCTATGCTTTTTATCTTGTTTAACAAACAATGGGTTGGCTCTTATCCTATGCTTAGCCTCTCTATTATCTTGTGATAGAGCTTGAAAGAATAAGGAAGTTAAGCTAGCTACTGCAGGTATAGCTTGGGTGGCAAAAACTTCTCGAGGCATTTGAGTTGCAGCCTTTGCTGCTTTGGCTGTCCAGTGTGAAGCTTTGGAATGTTCTAATGCTCTCGAGTGGGTTCACTCAAAGCCATCACTCTTATCTCGAACTCCTAACTTTTGGTTCATTATCTGCAGTAGCCTCTTAATGGTGATTTTCGTACCTCGTCAATTATAACTGATATCCTTACATTTGCTTATTGTTTTGCCTTTTGTATATCACCATTTTTTCAACGGCAATTATTTCAAAAACCAACTGTCGGATTACTGTGATTTTTTGCAGGCATGACATACAGGGAAGATGCATCTAATCCAACGGTCAGTTTTACGAACTGTCATCTAAAATTGGTCATATGGATCCAACCTTACGCAACTTTGCGTAAGGCCAGCCTTATAGTATCATCCCTATATATATATATATATACAGTTTTTCTATTAAGCGGTCGACCGCAAGTTCTTGGACACGGCTGAGTTAAAACGCAGGGAGGTGCATACAAAACGCAGGGGAGGGGATTTAAGTTTAAAAAAAAAAAACCAAACTGCTCACACCCAAAACGCGAAGGAGTCGACCCTCTCTCACGGCACCCAGAAACCCATCTCACACGGCGACCCTCACCGTCCGGCGAGCCCTCAACCCCATCTCCCTCTCTCACGGCTCGATCTCACACAGCATTAGAAGGCACAAGACAAACGGCCACCAACTCAGTCCGGCGACTCCCTTCCGACTGTCGATTCAGTCCGGCGACTCCCTTCTGTTTTCAAAAATGAAATAGAAGAAAGGAAAATATTGGAATGAATTCACAATCATATTTTGAAAAAAAGGATAACCATGGTCACTATAATGCCCTGGGGCCCTGCATATCAAGTTATAAAGCCATGGACTGAGGTAAGCCAATGGAAACCTTCATATCCTACTTTCTAAACAGTCAAAAGTGTCACTGAATTTTAGGTATGCTGGAAGTAGGCCTTCATAAATGTTTTCCCAATCGAAACCTTCATTTCCCATAAGATTAACAATCAAATGTGTCACCACAATGGATCAACGTAGAAATTTCATGAATTTTTAAGGATTTAGTCCCACTTCTAGAGTTACCGATGAAAAAATTTAAATTGAAACTAAAAACTGTGTATGACTCACTGCAGCATTAGAAGAAGACTAAAAATTCAGCTGAAGATGCAGGGCCACTCATGAGCAGCAGTCCTAACTTCTTATGAACCTTTATAAGTTGGTTAGGTTATAGATTTTCACATGCAAGAACATATAAATGCAAATAATCCAAGCAATGGAGTGTAAAAAATGTTGTTTGAGTTCAAAACCCCAAATACTCAAAGATAGAACCTATCTGCAGTCATGTAGAATCAACAAATCCACAGGGAGCTTTACAAGTTCAGCCCCAAGTCATAGAAAAAAAAATTCTAATAATCACCCATGCAAGATGTGCGTTCAGTCAAAACCCCCAAACCATGACCGGAGTGAGTCGTGAGTGAGTGAGTTGCCGGACGGAGTGGATCGCTGGACCGTCTGGGTAGCAGCTGGGAGATGGGTTTCGGGAAAGAGGGCCTTGCGATTTTGGGGGGGGTCCTTTGCTGGTTTGACCAAGCAAACAAGAGAGCTGAGTGTGTTCTTTCTTTTTGAAGTTTAAACCCAAAACGACAAGTTTAACTCAGCCGTGTCCAAGAACTTGCGGTCGACCGCTTAATAGAAAAACTGTATATATATATATATATATATATATATATATATATATATATAGTTCTTTGATCACACGGCCAACCGTGTGGTAGTTATGTCCGGCCAACAATTTTGGATCGTTAGATCAATTGGAGGGTTGAGATCTAAGCAGATTTTCACACTGCCCAAAGCCCCCCCCAAGCAGCCTTTCACGCTGCGTAAAGCTTCTTCTCTCTATTTTCTTCTCTCTCTCTCCTCTCCTTTCTCTCACTCGCACCAGCTGCAGCAGCCCAAAGCTTCTTCTCTCTCTCTTCTTCTCTCTCTCTCCTCTCCCTTCTCTCACTCGCACCAGCAGCGACCTTTTTTGCTAATGTTACTGTGAAATTGGAATATTAACAATTGTTTTCTGGACACATTAATTTCTAGAAATTGGTCGTGTTGATTAAAATACACTTTTGAAGTTGATGATTTACCGTAAGAAAGAAGAGTGGATATATGAAATTGGTTATGGTTATTATGAAGTACTCAATTCAACGATGCTTTAAATGCCAACTACTTATGTTTAGATTGACCTTAGGAGCATGAAATGGAGCAGGATTGGATCAGGGCTAAAGCGAAGGAGCGCTTACACTTCTTACAAGTTTGAAGGTTTTGTTGTGTAGGAAGTTTCCATATTATACACACATGAATATATTAGCAAAATAATATTTCTAGAATATAACATTATCAGTAAAAATGAATTGTTATTTTTTTTTTCATGAAATCAATCAAAATGCAACTCCTTACATAAAATTTTAAAATTCTTACTAGAGATCAGTTTTATATATTTCATTAAACTTTGTTCGTGCTAAATATCGTAAATATAAGTAATTAGATGCTTTTTGTCTTTTAAATTAATAGCATATTATAAATTATTTCGTAAATAAAAATATTTAAGGATCTTAATAACCTGGACTTTCTCAGGCTAGTTAGGGGTTCTGTAATGATGGACTAAAGGTTCAATTAGGAGAGAACTGTGAGTCTAAGGAAAACTGGGTTTGACTAGTTCTGATCTCTTTCTGTTATATGGTTTTTATGTAAACCAGTTTACAGTTGGTTTGAAAAAAACTGTATTTATGACTTATTTTCTAGACAGGATTGAACTAATTTAAAGAAAAAATGCACTTACCATAGTACTAAATAAAAACCAGACAGACTTATCCTCAGCTGGCTAAGTTCTTATGTTTGCCAAAAATCCCTTAAGCCTATGAATAGGAAGCACGGATTTGGGTTCTGAAGCAGGATTGTTATCTTGTACAGAGGGATATTGCAACTGAGGGCTGTATATATGTACCCAGTTGTGGCTATTTAACTTTGTTTAGAGGTCCGTATCCTCAATTTAGCTATTGGTTATCGTGTCTTTTCTTTTTACCTAGATCCGTAAATTTTTTGGCCTTCCTTTTTAGTCCTTGCAGCGCCTTGAATCAAATCTTTCCTCATGGCTTTAGCGCCTTGAATAAACCTCATGGCTTTAGAGATCCGTCCGACGTGGTGAGAGCACTCAGGCGAAGAAGGTCACTGCTGGTGCAAGGGAGAGAAGGGAGAGGAGAGAGAGTGAGAGAAGAAGAGAGAGAAGAAACTTTGGGCAGCAGCAGCTAGTGAGGGTAAGAGAAGGGAGAGGAGAGAGAGAGAAGAAGCAGCTTTGGGCAGTGTGAAAATCTGCTTAGATCTCAGCCCTCTAATTGATCTAACGATCCAAAATTGTTAGCTGGACATAACTATCACACGATCGGCCGTGTGATAGAAGAACTGTGTGTATATATATATATAGTCCCGATCTAGTAAGCAAATACTGACTTTTGCGAAAGTTAGCATGAATCTCATAAGTAATTGTGTGATACATATTTTGAAAAACCGATTGTTAGATTAGATACTCTTATTATGGATGTCACATTTGCCAAAAATCACAATAATCAGATGTCAGCATCTCAAAATGCAGATTGTGAAAAACTCTGTCTGTCGAAAACTGTCACAATTTTTCTCGGTGACTTATCAAAAAAATTGACTATTGGATAACTGTGATTTTTGGTATGCCTAACATACATATGCATAGTATATAATCCAACGGTTAGATACTAAAGTAAGCAAATGCTGACTAGATCACTTACATATATATATATATATATATATATATAGAGAGAGAGAGAGAGAGAGATAATTAAAAGTAAAGTAAAAGAAAAATAAATTATTGAAGCTTGCTTTTAGTGTAATTGTTTGGCCTACAAGAAAGATTTAATAAAATAAAAGTTTTAATTTTCTTGTCATAGATTTTGCTATTAAAAAAAAATGTAGAGCAGTCTTAGGAAAGTAACTTTCTACAAGAAAGCATTAGCCAAACATATGAACATGGATTTTGGCTCGGTGATTCATATTTCTTTTTTTACGGGATGGGAATGAAAAGGGATAAGGTTTGGGGTACTAATCCTTATGAGAATTGACCCACTTGTTGCTCCTCCTTCCCACTAACATCTAACAATATGTATATTTTTTGGCAAATAAAGAAAAAACAAAAACATGAAAAGTGAGAAAAAGTACTGTTTTTTTTCCCTTCCAATCAAGAGAGAGGGAGAGAGAGTACTGCCATTGGCTGTGTGGAAGCTTGGCAGCCTTGTAAAAAATTAGGAAACTTCTACTGCAATTGAAAGATGAGATGTGAATACTGTGAAGGGGGAAAGACTTCAGATTTTAAAGATGGGTCATCTGTACATGGTATACCTGTCTCCCTTCCTATCATTAAATTCTTGGTGTGTAGCATGTCTGGTAGAGCTATAACATTACAAACTCAAAATTGTGTTTCATTGTGCAGCCAAAATATAAAATGTTCATACATCTCAAATTCAAGTAATTTAAGCAGCAAAGACTAATAAGACCCAAATACTTGGTACTTAAATTTCCTGCAATGCCTAGATTGTTAATTTTACTAAAATCTTATATGGCTCATGCTTTACTTGACTTTCTTAGTAGTTAATATAAATTATAGAATTGATATACAATCTGTTTTTAATCTTTAGTTAGTTGTTTGTCTCAATATTATCCAATTCTAGATAATACAAACATTCTTCTTCTAACATGCTATTTAGGGGGCAGGTCGCAAATAAAGAGGTATGTAATTTGTTCGAGTTGGCATCGAATCCCACACTGAGAACACACTCGAACACCTCATAAATTTACTTGTCATTTCTGGAAAATGCCGGTCGATTACATCTTTCAAGCTCTCTGTCTTGTTAACCCACTCTAGGCCTTTCTCTGTGTAGGTTTGAGAGTTGAAATTAGTCGTGAAGAAACGATCAGCCTCCAACCTCCTGAATATATACATGTTAATATATAAGAGAGCTGAGAATCACTTAATTGAACTAGTCAAGATTTGCATTTTGTTTTTAACTTTGCATTGCCATTTTATGGTTGATTGAGCATACCTTGACGCGATAAGGAGAAAGATAAAGAAAGCTGTCTCGCCAATGGCAAAGCCTTTGATCTTCTTCTCTGCATGTAGACCAACAAGTAGATCAAGCTTCTCCACATCATTTCCATACACCTCACAGAGAGCTTCAACAACTTCTTTGTCGTCGGTCAAGTCTTCCCACTTGCTAATAGGAATCATAAGTAAGTTCCTTCTGAATTCATTATACCGAGCAACTCCCCTCTCTCTATCTCTATAAACTAATCATCATCCAACATTTTCGAATTATATTTGGAGAGTTATAAGAAAATAATTTGTTTAGAGAATTAAGCATCAAAGAAAAGTGAAGAAAAGAAAATGAGTTTCATGAAAGAGTGAGTAATTACTTTCCAACGCGGCCATATCAACTGGATCGGGTCTTTCTTCTCCATTAGTATCATGAGCAACAAGGTTCCTCATCCATGATGGGTAGTTCCATAATTGGAGAGCTCCACATGCCTGATGACCCATTGATACCAGCATCTGTTCTATTCCAATTTTTGAAAGTCTTTTCTCTCCTTTTGTCCCAAGCATTTCCCTCATAGGTACCCTGAATATGATATCCATTAATCCATATATAGTGAAATGATCTAGTCAGTTATAGCTAACTTTAACTAAAATCAGCTAAGAAATCCAAGCCCCTGGATTACTTTTCACATTGAATCATGCATTAAGTGAAAAGAAATCCAATGACTTGGATTTCTTAGCTGATTTTATTAAAGTCAGCTATAGCTAACTAGATCATTACTCTCCATATATATATCAGCTATTCAGTTAGTTAGTCATGCACAACCACTGCATCACTAAAGCACCATTTGGTTGATTTGTATCTTAGATGTTCTTTTTTTATTAATCTTTCTTTCAAAAGAGAAAAATGCATGCTTGTTAAAGTATTTTTTGGATGTAAAAACCAAAAAAGTAAATAAATAAATAAAATAAAATGTTATTAATATGAAAAAAATTATTACTTTTGAAAGCAGAAAACACTGAAAATTCCACCCCTAACACTTCCCCACCACTAGGCAAATAGGAAAGTACTGCAAGGTGGGGGCAAAGGAAGAAGTAAATATATTGAATTTCCTGCATACCAAAAGATCAATTTTTATAAAGTTCAACCAGACAGTGCCCAAATCTTATTGATATAAATATAAACAAAGTAAGAAGCGGAGATGAGAAATACTCTTCTAGAATAGGCGGGCATTTGTATTCTGAAGTTGTACACTTGATGTCCCTAAGAATGAGTTTATCTGGTAGAAGTGAATGCATTCTATAGACGCTGACGAACTCTTCAGTCAGAGTGTAAGGAACTCCATGATCTCTGGGATTCTTCATACCAACCAATCCACTTAGTATTGGTCCACAAATATGTCCAAATAAATCCTTAAACTTCTTCCCCATAAATCCATACCTGCACAAAAACTTAGTTTATTAATTCTATCGTCAATGAAATGCAAACTGCAGAACAACTTCTAACAAGCATCAAAATCACTGCATAATTATTTCAATCTTTGTTTTAACTCTCATCTTCCAACAAGCATCTTGATCATATGTCTATTTTCTTGATTTCTCAAAACTTATAAGTTTATATGTCACCATTTTTACTGTTATTTAAGGAATTTGTTTTCTTGACTGATTAAATATATCTTAACTGTCTTACCAGTTGATCCTCATCCCTGCCAAAAGAGTATCTGTCTTTAAAAGTTCAACAGTCCAATCAATAGTATGGACTTTAGCAATCACAGCTGAAGTCACCAATCTTGCATGTTGATAGAGCTTCTCATCATCAAAATTAGGGTAATGTACCTAAAAACAAGTAACATTCAGCAACTAAATATAAATGAATTACCATTATTTTTCATAAAGCGCGGAATAATATAGGTAATATTGCTCACATATCAGAAAAAATCGGAACATATGGTTTTACAAGATTGCTAACAGAACAATATAAGACAATCAAAATTTTTTCGTATGGGTTCTTGAGGTGAGTCCAAACCTTGGGCTACCCAACCTTAAACCCTGCATCCCAAGGTTAGAAGAATTAAACCCAAGACCTCCGATTCATAAGAGGAGAGAGATATCACTAGACCACACGGAATGGTGAAAATTATCTCTGAGATGCATCTATGGAAAGACCCTTGCATTTATAAAAATTTAGATGTAGGTTTATTCAAATAAATAAGCACTAATTTACATTTATATGCGGGGAAAAAAGAATGGAAAAACGTGGACTTACTCTTAGCATATCACATATATCATTGTGTTCTTTGACAAATAAGGCTTGTAGGACAGAAAAGCCTGCCCAGAAATTCCGGACATCCCCTGAGACAGGAATCCCTTTCTCATTGCGCTCAAGAAGCCCATCTCCTGAGATCTTTAGCTTACCATCTTTGAGTGTTCTCACTCTTCGCATGCCATCCTCGTTATTCCCATAAATTACACTCCCATCCCTACTCAAGTCAGAATGAAACGAAAAACAACAAGAACAAGAAGTCATTCCCACAAGATGCACATATTCTTTTCTGGTCACTTGTTTGTGGAGGACTTGGAGAACAGTTAATATTGAAATATTCCATATGAAGATTCAATTCAATTCAAAGGAATTAGTGCAGACAATGCTCTGTTCGTTCCTCTGAAAATTATTTCCCTATACAACACTAAGTCACATAATGGCAGCTGAAAGTTGTTGCATAGAAAAGTTTTTCCCCAAAGCACTTCATGTTCTTCACCAAAATAGTAATGAAAATTTTTATTAAAAATTTAGACCAATTAAAGTTGTTTCCAGCAATTTTGTCCAGCATGAAGCTACTTTTTGTACTATTGTTGTGTTTTGTAATTCTTCCAGGATGGGATTTCAGTTGCAACAAATGGAGCCTAAAAGCCTAAGTAAAATACATGAATGGTGTTTTGAATTTATAAATTGGGTTTTAATTTTGAGGATCTAATAATTTTCAGGAAGATTATGAATATGCAATGTAATTTATTATTTTGTCTTCCTACAAGTGTTATTGTAACAATGCTAGCTTCATGTGGTTGCCAAAAAAGACAGAGTAAAATGAAAGAAAATTTGGATCTCAAAGTTTTCTGGTGTCAAAACAATTGCTGTAACATTCCAAATTTTCTTTTCATTTCATCAATCTTCCTGGCATCCAAACAGACATGGAATTAAGTACCCAAAAATTGTTGAAGAATGATAGTACCATATAGCAGGATTAAGGAAGGATCCTGACGCTACATGTTTTAAGCACAAGTTTGAAAAGAAAGAAAACTGGAAATTTGAATAAGTACTAGAAACCTAAATATTTTTACAATAGTCAGAAGTGAATCCTCAGAAGTACTTACCACCAGGGAGTCCTTGTATTCAGAAAGCCAGTCTTTGGGTGAGCTGAGCCTGTGGGAATTTTTTTGCTCTTGAAGAACTTGAATGACTTCAATGGACACCTATCTGCAATTTCATTTGGTGCAATAATTTCCACCTGTTTAAGGAATTATGAATCATCATTTTCATTGTAACCCATTCAATATATTCATTCTTTCCAATTTCATGAGATTACATATTAGCGGCATTTCATTTAAATTCAAGGAATGGATTTCAGGCCAAAACTTAAGTTCAAAACCTTGACATATGACTCCTTTGCCCACTGGTTTTGAACGATATTTGTGCAAGTCAATTAACTATAACAATATCTTTCTAATATGCTTATGTTTTTTAAAATTTTAACTTATGAGGCGCTTAGTATTAATCACTGGTTAGGTTAAACAACTATATATAAGGGCAATATGCTTTAATTACTAAAAAACAACTTATGCCAATACAATAACTGAGCTAGTTCTTATTAAGTGCCAATGATCAGAAAAATAAATAAATTAATTAAATACCTGTTGGGTGTCCTCCATATGATCAATCCAATCATGAATCATGAATTGTATCCAAGAGCATGCTATCATGTTGAATTGCTTCCCACAATCTTTGAACTTTTTCCTTGCCAACAGCTTTGTGGCAATAACCGATGGGTGAGGCTTAAGCAACTGTAGAGCCAAGGTAATGTTATATGTACAACATTAATGAAATTGCAACTTGTAAAAGAAAAGTATATTTGCTCAGATACTGAGTAATTTTTACACTTCTTCATGACTGGCCATAATTTTTTTTTTCCTTCCTGAGGTTGTATTTCCACCGGTAACACAACCAGTACTGTAACTCTGGGTCTTTTGACCCTCAGCTTCGGTAGCAACACTGGGGAGCAATGCCAATTAATAATGGTTCGAAAAAATGTTTAGAGTGATTTCACTGCCCCTTACATGTTTGACCCATGAACTAGCCATGTCTATACAGCCATTGTAGCAGACCATCTCCAGATTACAAAGGGAAATACTACAAAACACATGTAATTATTTTTCTGTCCAGAAATTAGGATACAACATGTTTACACTGGGTTCTTTAAAGAAGGGAGGACTAGCCACTCAAGACAGTTATATAGCACACTCACAGTAAAATATTGAATAAGGATACAATAATTAAGAAAAAGTATAAAAAACATTAATAATAGAATTCAGCCTTACCCAAGTGCACCGTACCTTTTATAGGAAATTCGAAGAGAAATGACTTTGAGGGGAGGAGTTGGGCGACTTGAGAATGAAGTCGAGGACTTTGGCAGTAGATAAATCTCTTCCCGCAAGAGTAATGGCTCCGCTCAACACCTACTATGTTAAGTGGTGGTTGGCTCAACTTTCCTGGATTGAGGCTTAACTCATGATGGCAGTAGGTAAAGGTTAAAGGTTGCTCCTACGAAATATTTAAAGAAAGATGTGGGACAATAAAGAGAGATAGAAGGAGTCAGAGAGAGAGAGCACTTCTACTCGTAGTAAAATGTGTCTCTCCTTCTCCTTTCCTTGATGCCCCCAGTTCTATTACTGGGTTCTCTTCAACGAGTGTCCAATTAGTCCCCCCTCTATGACAACATAGGTCCTATCTATAGGGCAGAGAGAGGAGCTAAAGTCAGCAAGCTGACAATAGTTGGTTATGAACTCCTCATAATTCAGTAGACAAATTGATGAGAGTCGGTGAGGTTGTTAAACTTCTCTTTAAACCACTCTTGACTTTGGTGAGATTTTAATACCTTTACATACTTTGTGCCACCAGAGTAGCCATCAACCCGTCGATTGCACTTACTACGTGCCTGCAACGTGCAGCTCACGCATTAAGTAAAGTTTCGTATTATTCACTCCCAAGAAGGTTGAGGCGATTGAAACATGGTTTCGAGAACTATCTTTGCCTCAACTAGACCCAACTCCCATTCCTCCAAGCCACATCCCTCGGATCATCCCAAGTAGACAAGATTGTTGACCACTATAGGGTCCTAACCTTGCCTTTTTCCAACACCAAGTCTTCAAAGAGGACCTCCTGAGCCCTGCCATGACCCAAGCTAACATACAGCAGTGTAGTTAGGGCACATGCGCTGTCTAGAGGGAGCAAGGGTCATACCCAAGTCTCGCTGCCCTAGCTTCCACTTTTAGAGTGGGCATCCTTAAGAGAAAACACTTGGTTTTCCCTTTTTACAAGGGCATTTACTCGTGATGAGCAAGCATCCATGTCATTCATTATAAACATAGACATCCTTATCAAGAGGTGAGGGACCGTGCCTTGATAAAGGGAAATGCATGTCGTATTTTCACATTATGGATATAAGCATATATATATATATGAACAGATATGACATTTTTATTGTAAACATTTTGCCCCCTGCAATTGCATCTATTCTCATGTGTTAGTATCCTATTTTTCAATTGAGTCTCCCTAAATAACTGTTGTAGGCTCTCAACTTCTATAGTTCTGGCTTGCAGTTCTGCTGTCCAAGCTTTTAGACGCAGAGCCATATTTTGAACAGAACTTGTAGTTTTGGAACAGAGTGCAAGGGACTCATACAGAGCTTCTGCATCAAACCTTTGGACAAGCATCCTTTCAGTTTGAGGAATAATGAAAGGTTGATGAAGTTGAGCATCAAAAGGTTCATTTAAATCAGGAACCATGTTAATAGAAGATGATGATGCCATTTGCAAAAACTTTAGAAATACCAAGAGAGTTTTTATGAACCAATGATGTAAAGTGCGATTCTGAAGAGTATTTAAAAGCATTGATTTCAGACAGTAAAATCCACTATTACTCAAATAAATCCAGTTTTTGAATAAAGAAATCCACCAACAGTGTCTGCAGACGCGTTTTCCATAAAGTTGAGCATTTGTCAAAAAGTAAACAGTTATATCATACTCGTTTTTCAAAAAGTAATTTTGTCTGCTTTACCGACAGTTCAAATCAGTCTGAATACTTTTTCAGAAAATCTTTCTTTTGTCAAAAAAGTGAACAGTATTCGCACCAAATTTTCAAGAAGTAATTTTTCTGCTTTACAGGCATTTCCTATCAGTTTGAATTTTTCTGCGTTATAAATTTGGCTCTCCTCTTTCCTTCTACTCATTCCAATCTATCCTTATATCCTTCGTTCCTATGAAGCATCTCATTTTGATTCGTGAAAATCCTTTTCCTATTCTACCGATGCATAAAATTTATGTTCAATAACTACTCTTAACTCCATTTGAAGAAAAACTTTACTTTATCACTACCCTTAGAAGTGATTCTATTTCTCCTCACCTATCAGAAATTTGTATTGGCTTCAATCTCCACGTTACATGTGGTAATAGAAGTCATATCACCTTTTATTATATCATTCATCTTGCTAGCTTTCGAGTCCTTATAGCTGCTGTTTCAGGCTCTATTATTAAAAACAGCATTCACAAGAGCTCGTAGCAAAATAAGTACAGGGTAAGAAGCCAGTCCCTAAGGTGTTTACTCTACCTTGTGCTCACTCTCTTCTATCATAACTAACTAAGCTATACAGGAAATCCTAAGGTTTAGTACAACACCTTGAAAGATGATCTGAAACCATGATTTCCTAAGTAAGGAAATTTTATCTTACTAACATCCTCTTGCTTTTCCTCATTTTCATCGTGATGATGATATTTGATAAGTATCCTCATTTTATTTGCCCCTTCATTAGAAGAGAACTCATTAGAAGAAAATGAGAATCCCAAGAGATAATCAAGTTGATTTCTCTTTGATAACTAGGATCATTTATAAGCTTATGATTATGGATCACCGTCTGGATCCCCTAAATATGGTTTTCGAGGAGATAACTAAAGATCCTTTATAAGGCTATTTAGGTAGATCATAGTTGTGTCGCTGTTGCCGCCACAACTTGCATTTCTAAACAGTCGGTTCCATATTCTAGCACATACGATTCAGAGAAGACTTTGTTGGCATGTGATAGCCGGTCAAAGATGCATCACCGACCCAAGTCTCCAAACGATTTGTATTCCAAAGAATATTCTTTGGTATGAAGAGATTTAGCTGACTTTTTCATCCAAAAACGAAGAAAGTTGTGCAACCTCTTTATAAACTCCATAAGAGAATAAAGTCTCAAAGGTCCGAGAAGATTTGGAGCTTCTAAGCTTCAAACACTTGTTTCAAAGTTCAAGATTTAAGCTGTGGAAATACTTGTAATATTTGTATATACCATATGTAAATATAATTTACTACCATTGTACACCTGAGTATGATATGCATACAAATCAAATACTAGGTATTATACTTATTTCATTTCCACACAAATATCCATATCCAAACACCATACACATATATACATATCTATACACAATACACGTACATCATACATCATACATATGTATATATATACACATACATCTGCCCTAATTCCTATCCCTAGTAAAGTCACTATGACTCTACTCTATAGGGTTGAAAGGCTCTGAATCATTACCCACTAAAGGCGAATTCACCTCCCCCTCGGGTTTAGATGTCCCGGTCCAAACTTGAAATTACAGATACCATAACTCAGTAACTTATGTATGGACATTGTTTTGCTTTCGTGCTTAGTACTCGCTCAACCAAGAGCTCTTATACTAACAACTTGTAACACCCTCACAGTAATCTAGAAAGTGTATATATATATATATATATATATATATATATATATATATATATATATAGGGATGATGAGACACGGCCGACCGTGTTTGGGCTGGGTGCGGTTAAACATAATCAACCGTCAGATATGATCAATAGTTCAAATTAAATGCAGAATTTTTAGTCCTTCAAGGTGCATTAATTGCCCAGCAGAAAATGCAGCTTTAAAACAGTCCAACACCAGTCCAACACACCTCTTCTCTCTCTCTTTCCCCTTCTCTCTCAACTGGCTCACTTCTCTCTCTCCCTCCCTTCTACTCTCTCTCTCACCTCACCACGACCGGGGAAAGTGTCACAGTCCGGCAACCTGAAAGAAAGTTGGGGTGCCTAGGATGGTTTGTTTAAGATTTGAAACTACTTTAAGGTTCCCTTGTAATTTCTTCTCTGTTCATTGATTACACTGTCTTTACCGTCTTTACCTTGGATGGAACTGTGGGCATCTGAAGCTTGCATCCATGTTACATATTTCTTAACAGTATGTTGTGGTGGCATATTCCAGTAGGGAGTTAAAAAAAGACACTCCACCCTGCTCATGCTACTACCCACCCAAGGCTCACCCAAGTTCTCCTGTAGGATGGGGCAATGTAGGATGGGGCAACATATTTTATTCATGGGATTAAGAATAGAAACTCTACCTGTGGAAATTAAGGCTCAAACTTAAAAAATCATTTTTGTCCAGTAGACTATAGATTGTTCCCTGCTGCAAAATCACCTAAAAGATTATTAAGGCTCAAACTTAATAAATCATTATTTTCTCTCGTTTTTTTCCTCTTAGCTTAATCCCCATTCATGTCTAAGCAAATCATCTCCCAACAATTAATCAGCACTGTTGCTTGGAGATTGACCAGCCTTTTCGCAATACTCTCAAGTTTTCTTATTTTGTGGTAAAATTTGATTAAGAACTCTGGAAAGAGACCATTTTCCATAATTGCATCCCAATATTGCATGCTTTGCTACAAGGAAATTTTTCGCACTGTTTGAAGTTGTTGGACAGAGCTCTTTACCGGAATGTTTGACGTTGCCGGACTGTTTCAGGTTGCCGGATTGTGACATTCCCGGACTGTTTCACTTTCCCGTCCTGTTGAGGTGAGAGTTCACTTTCCCCGTCGTGTTGAGGTGAGAGAGAGAGTAGAAGGGAGAGAGAGAAGTGAGCCAGTCGTGAGATAAGGGGGAAGAGAAAGAGAGAAGAGGCATGTTGGACTGGTGATGGACTGTTTGAAAGCTGCATTTTCTGCCGTGCAATTAATGCACCTTAAAGGACGAAAAATTCTGCATTTAATTTGAACCATTGATCATATCTGACGGTTGATTTTGTTTAACCGCACCCAGCCCAAACACGGTCGGCCGTCTCTCATCATCCCTCTATATATATATGTTACGAACATAAGAGGGCGGAGCCCACTCCTTAACAATGTCCCACGTAAATAGTAACAGCGGACCCCATATGAATAGTAACTGCGGGCCCCACATGAATAGTAACTGTGGGCCCATATAAATAGTAACTGCGGGCCCCACATGAATGGTAATTGTGGGCCCATATAAATAGTAACTGTGGACCCCACGTGAATAGTGCATGTGGGACCTCCTTGATGTTAGCTACCCCCACCAAGCCATGTGAAACTTGGGAAAACGAAGGGGTGGCCACCTTCAGCACTTCGTAAATAAGAATTTCAAAGTAGCCATAATGCTACTTTAAAAAATATACCCATCCACTTTGGTTTTGATAACCGATGAGCCACTTGCTATTTCGGAGAAGCCACAATGTGATGAGTCACGAAATGCCGCGAAAGTGAACAAGAGCACCAAAACCAAATCCCAGATAAGGTGCATGAGGAAAATGTTGTGTATGAAGCCAAACTCTTTTGCCCCCAAGTGGGGCATAGCAACAAGACCATTCGGATGAGCCACAATATTTACACCCTCTAAGTGGGGCATAACAATATGACCACATTCGGATGAGCCACAATGTTTACACCAAAATTCAACAAAAGCACCAACTCTTTATCTTCAAATGGGGCATAGCAATAAGGCCTCATTCGGATGAGCCATAATAATCCAACAAGAGCACCAACTCTATCTTTAAGTGGGGCATATCAATAAGGCTACATTCGGATGAGCCATAATAATTCAACAAGAGCACCAACTCTTTGTCTTCAAGTGGGGCATATCAATAAGGCCACATTCGGTTGAGCCACAATATTTACACCAAAAGTCAACAAGAGTATTAACTCTTTGTTTTCAAGTGGGGCATAGCAATAAAACCATTTAGATGAGCCACAATGTAATATACATATATTTTATTGGGCCACTTCTAATTTTGGATGAGCCATAATACAATATATTTTATTGGGCCATTTCGAATTTTGGATGAGCCACCATATAATATATTTTATTGGGCCACTTCTAATTTTGGATGAGCCCTTCGAATTTTGTATGAGCCACAATATAATATATTTTATTGGGCCACTTCAAATTTTGGATGATCCATAATATATTTTATCGGGCCCCTTCGAATTTTGGATAAGCCCTTCGAATTATGTATGAGCCACAATATAATATATTTTATTGGGTCACTTCGATTTTTTTTTTTTTTGAGGATGCTGGCGAGCAAAAAAGGAACATACTAGATTTTTGATAATTTGCACTTCCATGGTCACTTGCTATTAAAGAGCACCGCTCATTCATTGAGTGCAACAAAAAACAGCAACTCCTCTATGGATGCTTCCCGTGCTTTCCTTCACCTCATAACACCCACTTAAATTATTTGTTTCGTGAATAATTTGATATTTGGATTCGACAGAACAAAGCCAACAGTTCTTTGTAGATTTCTCTCGGACGACCACGCCATTCCACCCATTCATATCCAAAATATTTGGCCGCACCCCAACTGTTTGATAAAAAGCTTAATTGGCTTTTTATGGCCATTCGAGCTTTTCTGCACATGGATGCACCTCAACTATTCAAAGGAGGATTACTTTGACTAATTATAGTCATTAGGCCCTCTCATCAATATATATACATATATATTAGCATCCAACACCCAAGCCACTTGGCTTGAAGTCACGTAAATAATAACTGCGGGCCCCACATGAATAGTAACTGTGGGCCACACGTAAATAGTGCATGTGGGCCCTCCTTGATGATAGCTATGGGTCCACATGCCTATACTACTTCGCTTTTCAAAGGAGTACAAAAGAACCACTTCGGATTTTCGAAGGAGTACACTTGAATAGTAATTGCAAGCCCCACATAAATAGTGCATGTGGGTCCTCCTTGATAGTAGCTCCTTGATAGTAACTGGGGGCAACTTCATAAATAGGGATGGAAACTTTGAAAATAAGAATGGCAACTCAAGATTTCGAAGTAGCCACAATGCTACTTTATAAAGTGCTTCCACCCTTTGCGCAACTACATTAACGAATGGGAAAATTTGGAAATGATGCGTTCTGTTGTACAAGGTCATAGAGAAAGGCCAATCATTGTCAAGAAAGAGATAATAGATTTGGAAACTTCTATACAAAGATTTGAACAGAATATCGCAACACAGGAATCACAGTTAGCATCTGTGGCCTTTACTTCTACGAAGGATCTCGGTCCGGATGATAAGATTGGTCAGGACCTTTACAACTAGATGTCTTAGGTCTCTTAAGTTTAAAACTCTTGTAAAGAAATATGCTAATTGAGAACCTCATGCTGAAGACAAAAAAACTTTTATTTTATTGCCAATACAGCTTCAAGACATCGGAGGTGGCGGTATCTCCTTCCCTTTTTTTGGCACATCCTCCGCTAACGACTTCTTAGCCATTTCTGTGACCGCTACCACAACTGTTGCTGGCCTCTTTTCTCTCTTCCATTCCATCTTTGATGGGCGCGGGGCGAGAGACTATTGCTAGTCCTTCATACCGCTTCATATAGGCGGGAAAAAGTGGTGATAGACGCATTCTCCAAATATAATCGGTACGTTGGTAGCATCCCGGCTACACAAAGATTCACAAAAGCTTCTTCTGATATTGGGTCATAGCATTGCATGGCCTTTTCTTTAAACCTCCTCACATATGCCACCAATTCCTCTTCAAACTTTTGCTTTTCTTGACTTAGAGTAATAGTGGTCACCCTTTCATCTGCCCAAAAGAATTTTTTGTAAAAGGCCTCGACCATGGCTTCCCAAGTTGGCATAGATTCAAGAGCCAAATTTGAGTACCATGTGTAGGCACTTTCAGTGAGTGATTTAGAGAACTCCCGCAATCGTAAAGATTCATTGGATCGAAAAGAGCCAAGAGCAACCAAAAATCGGACAATATGCTCCCTAGCATTACCCTTCTTCCCGTTGAACATAGTAAACTTGAGTGGTGGCATATACCCTATAGGGTAAGGAGCACTCGCTAGCTCCAAAGGATAAGAAGGTCGAAGATCATATTCCGGAGGTGGAGGTTTGGTCTTCTCCTTTTGAAGAAGCCTCTCCACCTTCTTTAAGGTGATAAATTGCTCCTTGGGAGGAGCAGAGATGTTCTGAGCATTGTGGGCTGCCGCAAATCCTTCCCCCGAACGATGACCCGAGGATTCATTCTGGAACTATCAGGAGGAGGTGGCACAAATCCTTCCCCCGAACAAGGACCCAAGGGGTTCATTCTAGAACTATCAGGAGGAGGTGGTATCTGTCCATTCAGAGTAAGATTCTCCGCTCGTGTGTTTCCTGCATAGTGGTAATGGTGGGACCCAAAGCAGCTAATACCTCGGCCACTATTGCTTGCTGAGCGTTGGTATTGGGAAGTTGATGGGATTCACTTGTTTCCTCTCGATCATTAACGTTACTACAAGTGGTAACCGCCATGACGTGTACTATCCTCCCCAGTGGAGTCGCCAAAATGTTTACACCGGGTTCTTTAAAGAAGGGAGGACTAGCCACTCAAGACAATTATGTAGCACTATCAAGTGCACCGCCATAAAATATTGAATAAAGATACAATAATTAAGAAAAAGTATAAAAAACATTAATAATAGAATTCAGCCTTACCCAACTGCACCGCCATTGTTTGTACCTTTTATAGGAAATCCGAAGAGAAATGACTTCGAGGGGAGAAGTTGGGCGACTTCAGAATGAAGTCGGGGACTTTGGCAGAAGATAAATCTCTTCCCCCAAGAGTAATGGCTCCACTCAACACCCACTGCGTTGAGTGGTGGTTGGCTCAACTTTCATGGATTGAGACTTACTCATGATGGCAGTAGGTAAAGGTTAAAGGTTGCACCTATGAAATATTTAAAGAAAGATGTGAGACAATAAAGAGATATAGAAGGAGTCAGAGAGAGAACGCACTTCTACTCGTAGTAAAATGTGTCTCTCCTTCTCCTTTCCTTGATGCCCCCAGTTGTATTACTGGGTTCTCTTTATATACACCAAAGAGTGTCCAATTAGTCCTCCCTCTATGACAACATAGGTCCTATTTATAGGGCAGAGAGAGGAGCTAAAGTCAGCAAGCTGACAATAGTTAGTTATCAACTCCTCATAATTCAGTAGACAAATTGACGAGAGTCGGTGAGGTTGTTAAACTTCTCTTTAAACCACTCTTGACTTTGGTGAGATTTTAATACCTTTACCCACTTTGTGCCACCAGAGTAGCCATCAACCCGCCGAATTGCACTTACTACGTGCCTGCAACGTGCAGCTCACGCATTAAGTAAAGTTTCATCCTATTCACTCCCAAGAAGGTTGAGGCGGTTGAAACATGGTTTCGAGAACTATCTTTGCCTCAATTGGACCCAACTCTCATTCCTTCAAGCCACATCCCTCGGATCATCCCAAGTAGACAAGACTGTTGACCACTATAGGGTCCCAACCTTGCCTTTTTCCAACACTAAGTCCTCAAAGAGGACCTCCTGAGCCCTGCCAAGACCCAGGCTAACGTACAGCAGTGTAGTTAGGGCGCATGCACTGTCTAGAGGGAGCAAAGGTCATACCCAAGTCTCGCTGCCCTAACTTCCACTTTTGGTGTGGGCATCCTTAAAAGAAAACACTTGGTTTCCCTTTTTTACAAGGGCATTTACTCGTGATGAGCAAACATCCATGTCATTCATTATAAACATAAGACATCCTTATCAAGAGGTGAGGGACCGTGCCTTGATAAAGGGAAATGCATATCGTATTTTCATATTATGGATATAAGCATATATATATATATATATATATATATATATATATATATATATATATAGAAATGATGCATTGCGGTCTGGACCGCATGGAAATATGCGGTCGTACCCTCGTAACCGTTCATTCCTTTAAAGATCTAAAGGCTGAAATTAAGCCTTTCATTCACGAAACCCAAGAAAGACCTGCTGCAAAAGCCAACCAAAGAACTGACTGCTGTCACTCCTCTCTCTGCGAAAGCCAACCAAAGCAGTCAGTCCTCTCTCACCTGCGGCAGCCATATCTCCGGCAGCCATTCTCTCTCCGGCAGCGGTGCTCTCTTCGGCAGATCCCATTTCATCTCCAACCGCGGCAACCCCGTCTCTCACCTGCGGTCTCTCTCTCTCTACCATCCTCTCTCCGGCAACGACGCTCTCTCCGGCAGATCCCATAATTGTTTTTTGTTTTTTATTTTTGGGTATGCAAGTTGAATATACATTTGCTCATCTGGTACTACTATGAGTGTATATTGTTAATTAATCCATCAAGATATGTAGTATCAGATTCAAATAAGGAGTATTTTTGGATATTAACCAGATGAGAAATTTTATTCCAAACTGGCTTTCTATGATCATATTTAGAAATTGGATTGAGTTTGATTAATTAAGTATGTAGTTGATCATTTTTAAAAATTAGTACACAATTTTTTGTTCTTGTTTATTATTTGTTCTTGTTTATTACTCATCCTAATAACCTGCTCCAATCCGTAGCCATGACTACCATAACTACATCCTCAACTGCCGAGCTGTTTGGCCCCAAAAATTCAGTTGTAAATCACAATTGTTCTTGCTAACATTCCCATGGATGTTTTCAATTATGATAGAGAAGATGGTGGTAATTAATATTGGATATGTACGGGGCTCAAATGTCTGACTATCATCATGTGGGGTTCCATTTGCTCTTTTGGAACAAATCTATGCTTTGTTCTGCATCTTCAAACACAGTAGTTGTATTCGCGGAGACCATAGACATTAAACTTTTTTTTTTTCCTTTTCTTTGTGTGTATTAGTTGAAGAGCACCCAAGCATCAAGAGATCTTAGTGCCATAATTTGTTTTTAGATGTAGCTCAAATGAATAAAATCTATGCCATCCTTCCAGCTTCCATTAGTTGGACTACCAAATTGAAATTTCTTGTCAATCCACATCTTGCAATACATATCTCAATTCTGGTACATAACTAATGGCCTTAATCTTCTCCCACAACTCTTCTGACTTGACATAAATGTCATCTTTTTGTGGATGTTGATGGTCTCCAGCATAGAATTTATGGACTCTACCTTTCACAGAAATCCAACTATATCCTGGTTCCCTTTTTACACCTCGATGTTTCATCACCTTTCTCAAACTAAGTCCATCTTCAGAACTCCCTGTTTCAATATACATGTTGGATAGAAGAACATAGGTAGCTGAGTACTCTGGCCTAATAGATATAGCGCCTCTGCCGAAGAGCTCGCCACCGCCGGATATAGCACCTCTGCCGGAGAGAGAGACCGCTGCTAGAGAGAGAGAGAGATCGCCGCTGTGAGAGGAGAGGCTCTGTTTTTGGTTTGATATTTTGCAGAGAGGAGTAATGCTTTGCAGGGATGAGTGGGATTTTTGATATTCGCACCAAGACAGCTTGTCTTTCAGCCTTTACATTTTTAATATATTGGCCTTTACATTTTTAATATATTGGATGGCTGTGAGGGATGGACCGCATATTTCATATGCGGGATGGACCGCAACCGAACATTTCTATATATATATATATATATATATATATATATATATATACAGACATGATAATATAAGGCCGGCCTTACGCAAAGTTGCGTAAGGTCAGCTCCATATGGCTAGTTTTAGATCACAGTTCGTAAAACTGACCGTTGGATTAGATGCCCCTCCTCTGTATGTCATGCCTGCAAAAAATCACACTGATCTGACGGTTGGTTTTTGAAATAACTGCCGTTAAAAAAACGGTGATATATTGAAGAACAAATAAGTTACATATTTTCACAATGACATATTCCAAAAACCAACCGTCAGATCACTGTGATTTTTTGCAGGCATGACATACAGAGGATGAGCATCTAAAATTAGCCATATGGAGCCGACCTTACGCAACTTTGCGTAAGGCCGGCCTTATATTATCATGACTGTATATATATATGAACAGATATGACATTTTTATTGTAAACACAACATTTTTTAATACAAGCTACAAGAATTCACCCCATCTGGTACAAGCACTTTACTGCTGGGTTGGTTTCTTCAATTGAATTTTTTTTTTCATAAGCCTGCTGTAAAAAGTTTATACTGAACAAACATAGGCCTGATGGTTGACTTGGATGCTATGCCCATACCTACTAGTATCCTGTGGTAAAAATATTGTACCCTACTCTCTTTTTTTTCACTCTAATGGAAATCTTCTAATAGTTCTCTCCAAATATACATATCCGTCTACCCGAATAGATATATCTTTGGTGACATCTTTTTAATTCAAAGTAAATGTAACCATTGAATGATACCTACCCTGTAGACATTCATTAGAGGACAGAAACTCAGCCAAAATTCATGAACCATAATGCAATTTGCATTAAAATATTTATACAAATAAAACAAAACTTAAATTAAGAAATCGAAACAAGCTTTTATTTTGAAAAATTTTTAACATAAGAATATCAGAACATATCAAATTATATATATACAAGAATGTTAGCATGAGGTTTCGAACCCAAGACATATAACAACCCAAACCCAACCCTCCCACCACCTGCACTAGTCACAAGTGGTTCTTATTTTGAAATTTGTCCAATGTGAAGCTGCGGTTCAACGAATTTCTAAGAAACTTTCCAAATTATTTGTTCAAATTTTCATCAAGCATACAAAAACTAAAATGAAAGGTACAGCTAGTTGCAATTTGTCCCCGAATTCTATAACCTCAGTGAGCGGTTAAATGTTAATATGATGAATATTTATTATGGACTTGGGTCCCTGTAATATCTGAAAACCCGTAATAAAATGGATTCCATTTATTAATTACGATATAAAGCCAAGCAAAAATCAGCCATTGCCTAAGTTTCAATCTTATGATCATAAAATATCTTTTTACTATAAGAATTTTGCTTTGGTTTTTTCCCACCACAGGAAGACAAAATCACTTTTAGCATGAAAATCATATTTGAAATGCAGTTCCCAAACACAAACTTAATTCTCTTCTGCTACTGGCCTAAAAGAAAAAGCTGAAGCTACCCCAAAGGGCCCGAGGGCTAGTTTGCATTAGCTTTTCTTAAAATCACTAGTTTGCATAATTAGTTTTTCTTAAAATCACTTTTGGAGTTCAAAATTCTACTTGATCAAAGATATGGGAGATGGGGTGATAATTACTTGTAGATAACTTGAAAGATGATAGGATGGCTGGTAAGATTGCGGCAGAAATTAGAGGAGCCCAACTTTTAATATAATCACTTTTAAAATGAAAATTTTGATAGGTGGAGACATGATTTGAACCAAACTCTAATACTATGTTTGGATTGAGAGAACTGGAGCGGAGAAGAAAACCTCTTTAAGAAAAAATGAGATCAGAGAAAGTCAAATAGGGGAGAAAACTAACTCTCTCTCCACCCTGTTTGGATAAATTGAGGTTTAATTTCCAATATTACCCTTACTCTTCTACATTCCAAGCAATGTACGTGGGCAAAACAGTAAAATCTGGCTCCTTTCTTTTCTTTTCTCTCCAAATTGAAGAAAATAAAAAAGCACTCTTTTTTTTTTTTTTGGTTAAAACAAAAAATCACACTTTCTCTCCCCACTTTTCCTTTCTCTCCCAATTTAGGAAACCAATCAAGAAAAATGAAGAGAAACTCAAATATTTTCTCTTCTCTTCTCTCCAACACCCTCAATCCAAACGCAGTGTAAACGATACGTGAAGAAATGATTCTTCAAAAGTAATTTTAGTTTTGATATAAGCTGAATGCTTAAAAAGTTAAAATAATTTCACTTGAGTAAGTTTTGATAAAACTTGGTGGTGATGAATTTTCCATCTCCAAGGAAAAACAATGAACTTCAATTAACTCTCACAATTTTGCGGTATGCTTACCCTGTAACGTGAAGTCGATGAAGGCATGTTGCGACCAAAAAAGGTTCCTTGACTGCCAACCAGATCATCCATGGGGTGATTGCAAGTTCCATTAGCCGTTCGATAAGAAAACTCTTCCATGTCATATTTCTGGCCATTGATTCCTCCAACATGCAAAAGATTGTAACGTTGGTGCAAGTGCCTTCTGATCCCCAAGTAACCAAGCCCCATTATTACTGGTAGTCTGTGCCATATCCCAAATTTGTCCACTAAATGGATAACCTAAAATCACAAACATATAATCAACAATAGAGAGAGAAAGACACAGAGAGAGAGAGAGGGAGAGAGTAATAGTAGTACTACATAGAACATTAAAGTGTCAAGGAGAGTCATCTTGGCCACAATATGCAGGAGCTGAGGATGAATGAAGGATGAAGAGAACAGCGAGAATGCCATTGGGTCTTTGCAGGAAGCTCTCTAGTGGGACAGACAAAAACAGGGAGCTTCCGCTACTTCTATGTGTGAGATATGTGACAAGTGAGATATTTTCCTATTGGTACTTACAGGGACGAAGCCACGTAGGCTTGAGGGTGGCCGTTTCCTTCATATTTTCATTTTTAATTTTTTTGCCATCTTCGTCACAAAATAAATAAATAAATAAATAGGTCTCTTCTAAAAAACAAACTTACTAAAAAAATTCATTAATATATTGATTTATGAATTTTTTATTTTTTATTTCCAAAACTATCATTTTTTATAATTGCATTTGTTGTCATGTTGAGGCATTCTTGGAATAATAATGGATAATATGGAAAAATTAAAAAAAATATAATTTGACTTTTCAAAATAGAGTATCATTTTAGGACAATCAAAAAAAAAGAAAGAAGACATATCTTTATATGACGGAGGGAGTACCTTATAAATTTTAAGAAATTCACTTTCTGCCCTCCTAAAATTTTTGGAGCTTCATTTACGCTCCTAAAATATTTTGAGTCACTTTTTTACCTTAAAAATTTTCAAAATTTTAATTTATGCCAATCTCAATTTTTTTTCTTTACCCCATTAATTTGCTTACATGCCCCTATTCTCTTCCTTGCACCCTATTCCCTATTATGACACTCAAAACTATTTTGTATTTGGTTATTTCTCTCTACATATGCCCTATACCATGAGAAAAGTAGAAAAACATTCTTTTGGGAATGAGAAAAGTAAAAAATTAGATTTGTTAAGTGTTTGTTTTGGTTGCTGGGCACGCATCATGTCGTTCAGCAAAACGCCACCGTTTTGGTTGCCCAAACAAAGTCTTTAATTTTTTATTTGGTTTTTGGCCAATGTAAAATGGGTATTTTGAAAAATCGACCATTGGATTGAATATTCTTCCCATGTATGACAGACATGTTAAAAATTACAATGATCTGACGATCAGTTTCTGAAATACGGACTGTGAAAAAGCTTAACAATTTGTATTTCAGATTCACAGTCTATATTTCAAAAACCGACTGTTAGATCACTGTGATTTTTGGTATGCCTGTCATACATAGGAAGAATATTTAATCCAATAGTTGGTTTTTCAGAATACCCATTTTATATTGGCCAAAAGGCCAAGTAAAAAATTAGAGGCTTGGTTTGGCCACCCAAAATGGTGCTGTTTTGTTGAGCCTCACGATGCGTGCTCAGCAGCCAAACCAAGCGTATTTGTCAAACCAAAAGCCTTTAAACTTTCTGACAAAACTAATTTTTTTTTTTTTTTTTTTGCTTTTAAGAAGAAAAAAGGAAAGCAAAAAAAATTTCCAAAATCTAGAATGATAGCTTGGTTGTTGAACGAGTTTGGCTTGTCAATATAATTTAGTCCAAATTAATATTTGATATTATTGAATTAGTGTTCAATTCATGAATGATAGTTTGGTTTTGTATATTGAGAGAGTGGTATTTGATGACGTTGATAATGAAGTATACAATGCTTTCAAATATGGGAAACTCGTCGAGGATAATTGTAAATGTATTGAATTGAAATATAGATTACCAAAATATCAGTGAATTATAATTTTTTACAATTTTTTCTACCTGAGACTGACATGATTACAAAAAATGAATAAAGTTGTTTTCAATTTTTTAAATTGAGATAAAGAATTAAAATAAATTAAAGTTCGCCCCCCCCCAATCAAAATGCTGGCTTCGTCCCTGGGTACTTACACACATACAGGTACTTACACATGTAACCTTATTTAATGAGTTAAATTTTTACTTAACATGGAGTTTGGTATTTTGAAAAATCGACTTTAGAATTAAATATTCTTGCTATATATAATTGTGATAATTTTTATCATTAATTTTTGATAGTTTATATTTTAAAAATCGACTGTAAAATTATTGTAATATTTGGTATGTATGATATTTATAAAAAGAACATTTGATCCAACAATCGATTTTTTTAAAATATATATCTGATATTGACTGAAAATTTAACTCCCCACATCCACTTATACGTATGCATAACTATTTAAAAAAAAAAAATACTCTCACAAGTGAATATTGAAAAGGGAGGCGTTTTTAGAGTTTTTAAAGATATATATTCTGCATACCTGTTCCCCTTCCTAGCATTAAATGGCTCTGAGCCACAGTGCCAAATTCACATTAACACTGACGGGCCTCACGGAATGCCATCTTTCCTGCTCTCCCTTTGTAGATGGATAGATAGAGGTGTCAAAACGTGCACGGCTTAGTTTATGTTCATGCTTAAAACGGTGGTTGGTCGTGCCGTGCCGTGCGGTACCCGCACATTTGAGTCGGGTTATTTAGAGCATAAACGCCTAGCACGGCTCATGGGCATGGACACACAATGATTTACATAAAAATAAGATTAGCATAAATTCCGAGCGATGTCCGGATATAAAAATAAGGAAAATTATTTAAACCCCTTTAGATATTGAATTTCATACCAGTAGGCACAGAATACTATAATGTTTACCCATAACCCCTTTCAGGATTTTCTAAAGTCAACTTTAATTACTTAATGACAGATTTACCATTTTATTGTTTTTATGAAGAGTTTTATTACCTTTTAAATATTGTAACTGTTTTGCTGACATTATGGTGAGTTTCTGAGATTTAATTCAATTCAAATTTTGATTTTCAATTGTGATATATCCGTTTTTTGCTTTAAACAAATAAGTAAATTTACCTATTTATATAAACTAGAAATAAATAAACGTATTTGGAAGTAAGTAAATTTATCTATATTTATTAACTAGAAATAAGTAAACTTATTTGGAAATAAGTAAATTTACCTATTTATATGTCTTTAAACAAATAAGTAAATTTACCTATATATATAAACTAAAAATAAATAAAAGTATTTGGAAATAAGTAAATTTGCCTATATATATTAATTAGAAATAAGTAAACTTATTTGGAAATAATTAAATTGACCTATTTATATGTATTTAAATAAATAAGTAAATTTACCTATAAATATAATCTAGAAAGAATAGTAATTTTATTTCACTTTTCTCTTTCACAATGTATGATTTCTTTCTATTTCTCCTCATTTTTATACTTTCTTTTTTAAATATGTTTTAATTTTCATTTTTATTTTATTTTTTGACTTTTTGATAGCAAACTCACACTTTGCAAATATGAATTTATATGTCTTTAAACAAATAAGTAAATTTACCTATTTATATAAACTAGAAATAAATAAACGTATTTGGAAGTAAGTAGATTTACCTATATTTATTAACTGGAAATAAGTAAACTTATTTGACAGTAAATAAATTTACCTATTTATATGTCTTTAAACAAATAAGTAAATTTACCTATATATATAAACTAAAAATAAATAAACGTGTTTGGAATAAGTAAATTTACCTATATATATATTAACTAGAAATAAGTAAACTTATTTGGAAATAATTAAATTTACCTATTTATATGTATTTAAATAAATAAGTAAATTTACCTATAAATATAATCTAGAAAGAATAGTAATTTTACTTATTTGGCATGTTGCAATGTGCTTCTTTCACTGGGGCATTTCGTCAGACATCTTAAGTGCTATTTCGGGGTTATGGAAGATTAGTATCTCCAAAGTAAGCACGTAAACAAGTCAGTGGCGTTTAAGCATTTGAGTCCCAAACAACAATAGTCTACTACTGCTCCACTGCTTGTGATTAAGCTGGGAATGAGGATTTGATAGGGTTGCAAGGCAGCGAAGTAAATGGAACCGTTCATTTTGACATGTTTATTTTAGGGGATTTGTCATCGGCTGCAATTTTTTCCCGTACCGAGGATTTTTCACTGACTCTTCCACTCTCCGTCGAGGTCGAAGACCACTTCTTACTGCTGTAGAAATGTGCTTCTGCACAACTCTCATAACAGGGATATGATCCCTTCTCTGACGCCTAGAAATTCGGCTGGAGCTCATCCTATCCATTTTTCGTCCCAAACCGAAAATGGTAAAAAATTTGAATTTCTATTAATTAACTGAGGGTATATATGTCAGATCATATTAGATAGATAAATATAAAATTCTGACTTTTTGGAAATGGATTTGGGGTCTACTACCACTACACTAGGGGGTTATGGGTTATATCTCCTAAAAATAATAGTGGAATATTTAAAAATTTATCAAAAAATATAAATATTTAATAAATGGTTTGATCAATTTTGGTTTTAATATTATTTAATAAAATAGTTTTTAAATCTTAGGTGTGAAAATAATAGTGAAACATTAAGAAACTAATTGAAAAATATAAATATTTAGCAAAAATTTTAATCAATTTTATTTAATACAAATGTTTAGCAAAATTTTTGATCAATTTTAATTTTAATACTATTGAATAAAATACTTTTTCTAATGTCGTCCAGTGTTATACAGAAAATAATGAAAAAATATTTTTTTTTCTCAAAACTAACTGTGAAGTATTGTTATTTTTAAAAATTAAATAACATTAATGGAACTTTTTTTGCCATCATTTGGACCAGACACGTAAAGAAATGTGTGAGAGAGAGCTTTACTATTTTTTAAATGAGCAATGTTATTCCACCTAACTATTTCACCCACCTTTTTCCACCCTTAATTGGCATTTAATGTGTGATTCACATAAATAAAAGTCAAATTTTTATTGTTTCAATATCATAAACATGATTGGTTCGAGTAAGGTGGGTGAAGTAGCATTTTTCTTTTTAATAGAGATTTGAAATTTAAATTTGAAATAAGTGTAAGAAGATATGGAGATAATAATTGGATAAAGAGAAACTTGGGGCGTGTGCATTGTTTAAAGAGTATAAGGAGCTTTTAATGGAGAGAGAGAGAGAGAGAGAGAGTTTGAATCAATAATAGAAGAACAAAAAATAAGAAAAAAAAGAGAAAATTGGAGAGCTTGCCAACTCAGCCCATTAAGGGAGGGCTTGGCATATATTATAGTAATAGATTTGCATCCTTATAGAAATAATACTATCAGCACATGCTAACTTTCAAAATTTAACATGAAGCTTATAGGTGATTGTGGGATGCATATTTTGAAAAACTGACCGTTGGATTAGATACTATGCATATGTATATCAGGTATGCCAAAAATCACAGTAATCTAATGGTCGGTTTCTCAGATATGTCACAAAGAAAAACTGTAACAGTTTTCAGCGATTAAAAATTTTCACAATTTGTATTTTAAGATGCCTACATCGGATCACTGTGATTTTTGGCGAACGTGACTTCCATAACAAGGGTATCTAATCCAACGGTCAGATTTTCAAAATATGCATTCCACAATTCCCTATAAGCTTCATACTGACTTTCGCAAAAGTCAGCATATGCTTACTTAGAACAAGACTCTACATCCTTATACTTTAAATACTTATGTGTAAAAAAAAAAAAAAAAAAAGTATTTCTCAGTTAGGTTGGCAATTATTCAACTACCAATCATTTGTATTTGTCAAATTTTATATAAAAAAGAAAAGAAAATTATAAAGTGCCTGTGTCATACCTTGTCTAGCTCGTACTCATGTTGTGTCATGCTCGTGCTCAATTCATGCTTGTTGTGCCTTGCCAACATGGATGGACCTAACTGACCAGCCCAACGTGGCACGTGACTTACACTATGTTTGGATTAAGAGAATTGGAGAGAAGAGAAGAGAATTGGAGAGGAGATGAGAAGAGAAAAGAATCTCATTAAGAGAAGAGAAGTAAAAGTTAAATAACTTTCTCTCCATCTTGTTTGGATAGTCAGGATAGAAAGTTAAGTAACTTTCTCTCCACCCCGTTTAGATAGCTTTCATAAGAGAAGAGAAGACAAGATTTAAAGGTATAAATTCCAATATTGCCCTTACTTACAAAAAAAAGGTAGAGAAAGGGCAAAGTAGTAAAATCACGTTCATTGGCTTTCTCTTCTCTTCTCTTCTCTCCAAATCTCCCAATTTTGGAAAGAAAAATTTTTGGACCCTTTTCTCCCCACTTTCTCTCCCCCTCCCTTCCTTTTTCTCCTATTAATGTTTGCCAAACAAGGGAATTTTAACATTTTTCTTTTCTCTTCTCCCCAACTCTCTCAATCCAAACGGACTATTAGTGTCTCCACTGTGGATTAGTATCTGCACCAGCTATGTTGAAGCTGATTTTTAAACATCATGTGCTCGTTCCAGCACAAACCATTTGACATCTTTACTTTCAAAAAAGATTCTCCTTCGAATTTTGAAAGTTTTATGGCTGGGCAAGTAAGGATGGAGAGCAACTCCGAAGGTTGAAGGCAAAAGATTTTGCTAAGCATTTTGCCTAATCAAATACAAAATTTTGCATTCCAATGGAGGAGGTAAATAGGTAGTCAAAATGCCTATCCCACAAATTGGGTAGTTTTTTTTTTTTAAAAATGATCCTCTCAAAAAAATTATTTGTAGGAATGACCTCCACAAAAAATATTTGTAAGAATGACCTTCGCTGACTAAGTCAAAATGCCACATAGGGAAGTGGGTCCCGTTTGTCACACGTGGCAAATAAAAATAACATTTAATAATATACAGCTGTTTGTAACAGCGGTTTTAATTGGTATATATTACCGCTTCAAAATCTGCCCCTTCTTCCACGCACAATACCCAACAAATTGTAAAACCCCAACCCCGACGCCATTCTCGTTGGAACTTTGGACGGCGTGACATAACCCTAAAACCCCACATATTTCTTCATGGCATTACACAAAATCCCTAAAAACCTCAAATCACCTTCTTCCCTGACCCCATTTCGCTGGAACAGTGTGGTTGTCACAATAATTGTGAAATTCGCGCCGGATCGTACTCCCTCTCATTCTCAATCTCTCACGGTTAGTTTTCAGAAGGTGATGATTACAGTTGCAGACTAAGGTGAAGGGGGTGGCAAATTAGGGGGAAAAAAAAAGAAATTCAAGTGAGAAAAATCCAAGGGCTCTTGTTCTTAGCTGACTTTAGTTAAAGTCAGATACCAACATTTTTCTTTATATAAGAATCTATAAACTACAACAATAACCTGGTTTCATACTCGGACCTATCCCGTGGCCCCACCCCCTCACCACCTCGGTTAGCCTCGGGGCTAAAAAATTTTCATATATATTGATTAATATTTTTATTTATTATCTTTATAAGACAAATTATGAAAAAAATGAGAGATATTTCCATACAAATTTCAAAAGTAAAAGTAAAATACTTTGTGATGAGGCCAAGATGATAAAATAAAAATCAGCATAGGGGCCAAAAAAAAAAATTAATAGGGACAAATTTATAAAACAATTTTATATACAAATTAAATAAATGAAAATGAACTAGGCCCTTGATGGCTCTGCTCACTTATGCCGGCTACCATAAGGAATTGACTTAAAGTTCAAGTTTCTTACCATTTCAATTCGAATTAATTTCAATTATATATGTAAATATTTTTCTCTATCTAATGTATTTGATGGAATTTAAAAGGATAAAAATAAGTAATTTAAGCTTTTATTTTTTATTTTTTATTGTCAAACGATAAAAACCTACTTTTATTTTGAACGCTTTTAGTATCAACAAATATGCTCGAATCTATTTTTTTTTTTTTTTAAATTAAAAATGCATACTCCTAACCCAATATATGCCATTAACTCTCTTGAACATAAGGGACTGTTTATCAAATTTAAAAACTTGGCCAGTTGAGGATAAGTCTGTTTGATTTTTACTCAGTATTGTTTGGTAAGTGCCTTTTTTTCTGTAAATCAGTTCAATCATGTTCAGAAAATAAGGTATAAACACAATTTTTTTTCAAACCAACTGTAAGCTGGTTTACATAAAAACCATATAATAGAAAGAGATCAGAATTGGCCAAACCCAGTTTTTAAAGTTCCCAAACAAACCCTAATAAAGAGGTAATACCATATAGCAAATGCAATATATGAAAGGATGACTCGTTGGTAGAAGCTGGTTGTGTCCAAATTGGATGAGAAAAAAATCAGTGCCCCTGGATATTAATTGGACTCACTTGCCCAATTCCAATCCATCCTGATAAGAATGTACAAATTATCCCATTACCATCATAAATAGGAGCATAGATATATGTGGACCAATGAAACTTCTCAGACAATGACTAGCTAGTTAGCTAATACAGTCTGCAACACATTGCCCCACCATCATATATGTTG
>JAESVK010000608.1:264728-302332 GCA_017140935.1 Hamamelis virginiana
TATATATATATATATGAGAGAGAGAGAGAGAGAGAGAGAGAGAGAGAGAGAGAGAGAGAGAGAGAGAGAGAGAGCAGTTAAGAGTAAGGAAAATGCTGAATATTTCTAAAATTTGTTCCAAAATGTATCTAAAATGATTAGTAAAAAGGGATAATGATCCAAAAGTCTCAAAAAAAGAGTTTTTATACTAAAAAATCCAAGCCAAAAGTTTGTATACTCAGAAGTCCAATTAATTATAAACCATAAAGTCCAAAAAAAAAAATTGTTTTTTAATTAAGTTTTTTCTTTTTATAATGACAAATTTGCCCATTTGACTTAATAGAATAAAATGTTTTGATTTTTAATTTATGATACCCATTTTATATGGTAAGATTTAGCCTAGATAAAATTTTTACTTTATAAATTTCAATTTGAGGTTTATTCAACTCCATACATGATAACATGGAATTGCCATCTTCTAATTAAGGTGGGATCCACGGCCAAGAACCTCCCCACCCTCACCCTTCTCCTTTCCGCACACCCATGAATCCAAAGCCTTGTCTTCCGTTCTCTAACACACCCTCTCTGCCCACTAGTGTAGAGCACGTCACATTCATCAATTATTCAATTCCTTAGGCAACCTATATAACCCCATAACAATGGTTCAAGTCCTACTGGAATTGGAGCCTAACCCATCACATTTGTGTCCCTGAAATCTTGTTTTATTCCTTTGCTACATTTTTAGCTTATGCTACTGACCATCTTTTACTTGCATGCAATTTTACTTTTTGTGTTTGATGATCTCCCTAGATCACTGTTGTCCCAAGTTATATAACCCTAGAGGGGGATGAAAAGAGTTTTGGCAAACTTTAAGCAAATATTACCAAATAAAATTATGGTCCAATTAATATAGCGGAATCACGAATAAATAAAACTTAATTGAAAATGAGAGAGAGAGAAATCAAATACAGCGATTTTAAAGTTGTTCGGAGTCCGCCTATGTCAGCAACAAGCCCAAGGATTCCTGAATCCACTATGGATCACTCCTTCAAGGTGAAGAAACCTTTACAACCAATCTCGCTTCAGGTGGAGATTAAACCGATGCTACCAAAGCACCCAATCTTACTCCTGGTGAAGATTAAACCAATGCTCACGAAGAGCACTCAATCAATCTCACTTTCGGTGGAGAAACTAATGCTCACCAAGAGCACTCAATCTTACTTTCGGTGAAGATTAAACCAATGCTACCAAAGCATTCAACTTTAGGTGTTAGTCGACTGCTTTAGGTGTTTATGAAAACTTGCTTACTGCCACTTAGTTAGGCGACTAGTTTGGTTGACTTAGTCGACTAGAAAGGGTTATAAACCAATTTTCATAAAACCTAACTAGTCTTTTTGAGTTCAAAATAGCCCACTTAGATTTTAACTTAGTTTTGACCAAAATATAGTTTTCTAAACAAATTAAAACTATGGTCTTAAGTTCAAGTTATTTTGAGCCAATTTAATTCAATCCTATTTGAGAGATTTATACATATAAATCCTAAGCACTCATATACAAGAAAGAACACAAAGTCTGTTGGCCCAAAGTGTACTCTAGAGGGGGGGTGAATAGAGTATAGGCAAATAAAAAATATTTCAAAAATGGGATACAAGATTTTTGCAAACTTGAAAATTGATAGATAGAATGCAAGATTAAATAACAACTCAATACAATAAATAAATAACTTGAAATAAAGAAATCGAGTTAGAAGATCAAACACAACGAATTAACGTGGTTGGGTCTCCGCCTACATCCACGCCTCAAGAACTCCGTCAAGAGGTTTAATCCACTAAGCAACTCCTTCAAGGTGGAAAAACATTTACATTTGCCTTCTTTCTAGGTGGAAGACAACTCACCCACAAGAGTTCTCACAAAACCCTTACAATCTCACAATACAAGATGATTGAAAATGGAGTAATACAATAAATGCTTCACAAAGCTGATTTGTAATGAATACAATAGCACAATAACTTCTCAAATGATCAAATAGATATAGCACAAGAGTTTTATCAAAGTGAAGTATGAATATTGAATGCTTGAGAGTAATGGATGTTAAGACAAATGAGATTAATCAACTAAGTAAACAATAAATGAGAGCCAACCTTCAATATATAGTGAACTAGACCCCAAATGACCGTTTGAAACCCTCAGAGTCGGATTAGAGAGGTTTAGGCTGGTTGGGGATCATTTAATGCTCGAATGACTATAAGAAGAAAGAGCCGTTTTGAAGTTGCAGAACCATTAGTCGACTAGAACAAGCTTATTAGTCGACTAACAAGGCTTTTTCAAAAGGATTTTTCATTCCCGGGCTCGGTTAGTCGACTAGCACAAGGTGATTAGTCGACTAGTTAGTTAAAAATATGTTCGATCAAAATCTGGATTTGCTAGTCGACTAGGACAAGGGGTGTTAGTCGACTACCAACTTAAAAACTCAATTTGAAAATTTCTCCGGGATCGATTAGTCGATTATTCAGCCATCATTAGTCGACTAGAAACTTTACAACAAAAACATGCTCTCTGGAGCTTCCATTAGTCTAGTAAGGCAACATTAGTCGACTAGGAAACCATTAGTCGACTAAACCATGGTGCTTAGTCGACTAACTTAGAATTTCTCAAACCATTGCATCAGGACTTCTATTAGTCTACTAGGACTAAATTGGTTAGTCGACTGGGAAAGTTGCAATGTCAATTTTTCGAATTTTCTAAGTCAAAATCGACATAAACACTTGGGCAAGTTAACTAAGTGTCTTCAAAACATTTTTAGCCAATTTTGAAAGCATTTTCAAGCATGAATGCTAATGCACAATGAGATGTAAAAGATTTTCTCATGAACTTTACACAATTGATCATGAGAGAAGTCTTACAAAGAGTTCATAAAATGCTTGTAGATCAACTTAACTTCCATTGGCCTTCATAAGCTTGAGCAAGTCTTCTTTGAATTGTTTTGACACTTAAAGTTTAGATCACCATGAGCTTTGATTTGAACAAAGAGCACTTGAATTACTTGATGAATGTTGATGAGAGCTCCAATAAGAATCTATGGAGACACAACACTCAACCACTTGTTAGAAGAAGTGTATGGTTCAGTTATCATCAAAATAAGGTCAAGGACCTTAGGGCTAACAAAGTCTTCATGAATTGATTCTTCACTTTCTTGTGCTTGGCTCCATCTTTACTTCAATAATAACATGACTCGCTTTATTAATAGTCCTTAGTGAATATGCAACACATTCACATAAGTGTCTCTTTAGAGCTTGAGCTTCAAGATTGTTGAATCTTCTTATTCATGACTTGAATCATGTTCTTGCAAATATATATACTATAAGGAAGGCATAAGAACCACAAGGATAAGTTTGTTATCATCAAATATTCAACAAGGTATCCACTTGATAATGTTTGGTATTATCAAGATGTACAGCAAAGTATTCATTGTTCAATAGAAATATCCATAGTACAATGTTTGTTATCATCAAAATCATTCAACAAATGTGAATAAAATATTTTACCAATTTGGATTGAAGCCATAAGGCTAACAACCGTCAGTACTAAAGTGCATCTTCCTTCTGTTTTTTGCCACTATAGAGAATCGAATCTAGACTGAGAGTTTCTAAACGATGGTGAGATTGCAAATACTTCAAGATTGGGGAGAAAAACTAATAAGTTTATATCTGTTTTTAGAACTCATCAATTTTTTAGTATATGTATATGGATAGTTGGAGAAAAACTAATGAGTTCATATTTATTTTTCCAAGTCATTAGTTTTTTGGTGTATAGATGGTGAAAAAAAAAAAGAGTTTATCTTTATTTGTGAATGAAAAATTAATATATTTTTTTAACCAGTGAGCATTAAAAAAATAAAATCATGAGTTTTCTTTCCTAGTGTGTGTGTGTGTGTATATATATATATTAACTTTATCAGTTTTTTTTTTTTTTTTTTTTTTTTTTTTTTTTTTGGTGTGTGTATCTGGTGGGAAAAAATGAAATAAAAAAGAAAAAACTGATGAGATTAACTTTATTTTTTCAACTCATTTATTTTTTCCAGCTCATTAGTTTTTTTTTTTACAACTCGTTAATTAACTTTATTGTTATAGCTCATTAGTTTTTTTCCAGCTCATTATTATTTTTATTTGTTACAGCTCGTTAGTTAACTTTATTGATACAACTTATTAGTTTATTTATTTATTTATTTTTGTGTATGGATAATGGAAAAAACTAATGAGATTATCATTTTAAAGGAGTGAAATTTTTTTAGATGAAGTTATATCTTCTAATTTTGATTTTTTTCTTAATTTTGATTTTGTATTTAAGTGATAAAGGAAAATCATACAAGTTTGATTTTATTTTGTATTTTAATTTTGATTTTGATTCTTTATTTAAAGAGGAGTGCTACAGGTCCCGCGTTTCAATTCCCGTCCAAATTCCCTTTTTTTTTTTTTTCACTTTTTTTTTTCATTTTCACTGTATTTTTTTCCCGTGTTTAGAAGAAAAATAAGCTAGCCAGCTAGCCAGTAGCAGCAGCAAGTAGCGACGGCGGCGGCAGCAGCAGCAGCAATGTTCTCTTCCTCTCGACCTCTCTCTTCGATCTTCCATGTAATACAAGAAGGATAAACAGGAGAGTAACGGAAGCTTTAGCATTTTACTTATTTAAAATTAAGTTTTCTTCATTTTAGGCAAAAAAAAAAAAAAAAATATATTACTTGCCCTCAAAGTCAAGGAAATTAAAATGAAAGCTGACTATTCATTTGTTGTTAAGCGCATTTTTTGCCCTTCTATATTTTTGAGGATTTTTGGGTATGAATCTTTTTTTACTGAACTTTTGACTATAAATCTTTGAAGTAAAGGACTTACGGGCAAAGAACTCTAGTACAAATTAAGGAAAGAATTAAATAATTTGCTACATCATTTGAGATATGTTTTAGAGACAAATTTTAAACTCATATAATAGTGTTTTATGACTAATGCTCTAATCCAAGGCCTCTATGGATACTATTGTAACACCCCACACAGGGTAACCCTTATGCGGAAATATCACAGTGACATAAAACATCAAGCGCTTATCTTTTGAGTAATTTCTTTTTTAAAATTAACACAGTTTAAAACAATATTTTCAAAATACGCGTGCGGAAGTCTTTAAATAAATTTTTCAACATCTCAAAAATTAAAGATAGCGCTGAGTACTAGTTTGTATCATGAGTACAGTCCCGTAATGTACTCGAATTCCAGAAACATCCATTTAGTTTACTGAGTTGGATAGAGTCTCATGCTGATAATGTGTTATCATTTTAAAGAAAACACATAGCATAAAAATAAACGAACACCATGATTTATGTGGTTCGGCAAAATTGCCTACGTCCACGGTGAGTCATTTTTATTATTGAGAATCATATTACAAGAATATAATATCTTCTTTTCTCAACACATTCAGAAATATTCACATCCTTCCTCATTCTCATATCTGTCAACAAATTTATCATCAGCCAAATATCACATAAATAAATCATCATATCTGTAATTCATTTATATATATTACAGAATATATCCATCACTTTTTCACAATAAATAATTTTACACTACATGCATGCTTTATGCATTTGACAGATGCAATGCTCATGCAGTCATACCTGTCATTTTCTCTGTTCTACTTTTCCTGCAAAACATCAACCATTCACACTGATGGTAACCTTATTTTAGGATTCACAATTTCACCACAATAGATGACTACCTCATTTTAACCATCTTACCACAACAGCATCCCCGCCTTTTTAGGATGTATATCACCCAGTCCCCGCCTTTTTAGGACCTACCGCGATTGTCACTTATTGATAAGAGAATTTACGTACTGTTTTTAGCAAGGGTGATATATTAGTGCACTAACTATTTCCAGGATCTTTTGTCTATCGGTGGTATCTCAACTCCTCATTTCCACAGTTACATAAATAATCACAAATGCATATGATTTTCTATGCAATATATTTCACATGTAACTGTATCTCATGCCAGATGCAATTATTCTATGCAATACATATGACATACATCTCATATCAACAATTCATGTATGACAATCATGCATACATTTCATAGTATATCAACTCAACATAAATCTCATATCAACTGTTATATCAGTGATATACAAATAACTCATTCTGCTCACTCAACTTGAGCCACCACATGTAACTGTGTCACTGTAACACCCCGTACTTCTCCAAGTAACAATATTGTCCGCTTTACCTGCACGCGTAACATGCGCGCCCATACACGCATATTCACATGACAAGTGCACGATTTTATTTTCTCAAAACACATTGTTACTATGAGATGTATGGAATTTACTGATAAACCCAGTCACTTTCTCATAACATCATCACCACATGCCATATGCCAATTTTATGTGCAATAATTATGGCAATTATTACATGTATGTATTTTATACATAACAATTACATGCTTCATCATTTTATTCAAAATAATAACAGCATGTTATAAACTTTACAAATATCACATGCATATATTAACAGTTTATATATATGCCAATATGATTTCCATAACTTGTATTTCCAAGATCTTTCACTAATCATCATGATTTTCATAAAATCAATTCTTCATGATTTTTAACTAATTTCCAAAGACTCACAATTTGGAAGATAGTTAATTTTCTATCCACATGTATTTTTCTATAAAATAAACCATTCTAGGAAACTTGTTTGATTTTTGTAGAATTTATCAAATTTTGTTAGATTGAAAAATCATACTAAAATAGTCAAAATACCATGAGGTCACATGGTAAGCCTTATGGTGCACCTTCACTAAGCTCCATAATTTTCTAGGATTTTTCATGCATCCCAAACAATAACTTTTGCACCCATTTATATCAATTTAATTTAATAGGATTTTTAAAAATATTTCCAAGTCAAAATGATAGCCACAAGTGCTAATTTGCAAATGATTTACCATGCACCTTCACCACACAGGAACATACATGCACACTCACGTACATGATACGTCAATATTTTCTATCTTTTTGGCCAACTTTGCATACTTATATCTCCTTCGTTACTCATCCGATTTGGATGATTCAAGATGTTATAGAATCTGTGTGATACAAGCTTTCAAAATATAATGGTGGTATATAACACCTCCCATCCGAACATATTTAAAAATGATGCCAAAGTAGGCTAGTTAATAAAATTTCAGATTTTTCGGCAACTTCGTTTCTCAATTTCTCTCATAATTCACATCCAATTGAAGTGATTCAAAGTTCTAAATTCATATAAAATCAATCTATACCATATATGTAAAAATCATAATTTTTCGATAAACTATGAAAGTACATCTTGTGCCTATTATTAAAACTTCATGGAAGCTTTCTCTCTCTAGAAATTCTCATTCACCCATAGGTCTTTTTCCATGATTATTGTCTCTAAAAATCCATAAATTCAAGCTTTATAATATACTCAAATTTCAGAATTTTCGGACATATACACAATATACTACAAATTTTCAAAGTTTCAGTATTACTAAACTTCAGAAAATTATAGAAATTAATCTACTCATCGGAAAATTTCCAAATTTGGTACACATGATCCTGAGTTGATATAGTTTATGGGAAAAATAGTCCCAAAGTTTCAGCTTTTTCAAATAAAAACCCAAGATTAGAAATCCCCATTGATATATATATATATATATATTATATATATGTAAGTCATTATTTCATCATTAAATCATACCATATTCAATCTAAAAATTGAAATATAATCAAAATAGAAATATTATCTCACTCACTAAGCTCTGACTTATGAAGTAAAATTACCAGTTATTCTGCGTTTGTGCAGCTCCATCTTCCCCTTAGCTTTTCATTTTTCTCTCATTCTCTTTCTTTTCTTTTCTTCTCTCTTAGTTTTCTCCTCTCCTCCTTTCCGACTCTCCCTCTCTTTTTGATCTCCCTCTCTCCTTTTATTTTTCTCCCTCTATCTAACCTTCTCTCCCCCTATCTTCCCTTCCTCCTTCCAACTCCCTTATTATTATATTATATGTATATTATTGCCCCACACGTCTACTCCCAACCACTCCAAAAAAAAATGCCGACCCACTCTATTATTTTTCTCTTTCTCTCTTTTCTTCTTTTTCTCTCACTCTCACCTCTTTCACTTCCTGTCCCCCTCGCCCCACAATCACCCCAATCATATATATATATTATTTTCTAATCATAAAATATAATATGGTGATCATCCACCACTTGCTGACACAATAATGCATTTCAATTATAATGCATTCATAATACTCTCATGCACCCTTCTCAAAAAGTGTCAACATGGCACACTCTATGGCCAATGACAAAGCGCCATGTGTGCAATAAATAAAATAAAATAATAGTAAATAAGAATAATTACTATTGTAAATTTCGGGGTCTTACAACTATAGTATCTTTCTATTTTTTTACGGAGGTGATTTGGGATTCAAAACATCGTTTGATGGAACAAAATAATTGATTCGAGAGGAACCAACCTATGAGTATGAGTAGTTTGGAGGCTTTATTGCAAAAATTAAAAGATTGGATAAATAAATAAATAAAAATGTTCAAGATCTTTATTGCAATGAGTATTGTGATATATATATATATATAGTCCTGATCTTATCATCTATGCCTCATTTTAACTAAAATCAGCTAAAAATACAAGCTCTTGGATTCCCAATCATTTAATGCATGATTCATCTTAAGATTTAAATCCAATGGTTCAAGGGTCTTAGCTGATTTAAATTAAAATGAGGTATCTCTCATAAGAACATATATATATATATATATATGTATATATGTTTGAATGATAGCTCCCTTCTCTCTTTGCATACGTGAGAAAGGGAGAGAGAGACTCGGAAATCTAACTCTGAACCAGCCAACCTGGATCGGGAGGCCTCTCTCATTCACTCTTGGGGGGTGTTTATCTTGAGTGAATTGTGGATGATGTTTTATTCGTCTCGATTTATCCTTCTCTATTATCCACATTTATCCTTCTCTATTATCCACTCAAGATAGGGTTTTTTGAAAAAGGGATGAGAGTTTGTAAAAAACTAGGAGTCGCCACCTTATTTTTAGGGAACAAGGAAACCACAAAAAAGAGTTTTATTTTCAATAAAACATTGACCCCATATTTTGGAAAAGCATGGTCTTTCGAATCAAAGTTGGATTCGGGGGCTAGGTCACGAAGTGGGAAGGTTCCAAGGAACTCCTTGTAGGCACCCACCTCGCCCTAATTAAAGGTCTCCTAATTAAGTTTGGGCTTTATCAAAATCTTTTCAAAACAATCTTAGTTATCTAATCAATCACAAAATATGGTATATAATATATAATAATAATATATAGTATGAAAGTATACACAATCCTAATCATCTTAGGAGACTAGAAGTCAACCTAAGATTGGACTTGCGCCCTATTGACTGCCTACGTACCTTATCAATTGCTTGACAAAGATCAAAGTCCACGTAGTTCGATTACATAGGACTCTCCTATTGTAACAAACCACATAATCGTAGATATTCTATCTTATCTTGGACTCTAGTTTCCAGAGTTTGAGTTGGATCAAAACACTTGTTATGAGAGATGGAATTTCATTCCATTTTGAATTCTTTCAAAATCACTTTTTAGAATTATTCTCGAAATAGAATCCTAGGTAAAATAGAACTCTATTCTTATTGTAATTCTTACAACAAAGAAGAGTCCTAAGTGGGGTCAAGTGACCCCCCTAATCCTAGGGTTTCTAGCTAATCCTAGGTTAGTCTAGGTACCTAAAACACTATGATATGCATGCTGAAATTTCTGAAAAATAAATAAAATAAATAATCAAAAGTGTAAACAATGCATGAAAATGTCCTAAATGCAAATCTAAATTATCTATGGGAACCTAGGCATGTTTCTAAGTTGATTTAAGCCTAAAAAATGAGTTTTAATACACTTTTAGGTCACTTTAAACCCATGGACAGATTTAAAAGTGATAAAAAAAAAGTGTATTAATAACCCATAAAATAAAAGAATAAAAAAAGTGTAAGTGACCTAATATGCAATCTAGTTTGATGCTCTAATTTATCCCATACAATATGCTTGAAAACAAAAATATATTCATGAGAAATAAACACAAGGGTAGAGTCTTACCTTTTGCATGCTCCCTCGAACATAATTGATATTTTTAAGCACACTTTAAGAAATAAAAATAAACTAAACAACCTAATATGAACAATGCAAATTCATCCTAAAATATGCTAGCATATGATTATTTTACATAAACTATCCTAACATGGTTATTAACCTAAAAGACATAAACATGTATGAAAGTATTCCTATCATGCATACTAACATATACAAACCAAATCCATAATCATATAAGAAAAGGAAAATAAAAAAGAATATGTTAAAACTAATCATGCATCCTAAAAACTAATCCCTATTATGTATACTAATAAACTAACCTATTATGCATACTAAAGAAATATGAGACCTAACTATGCATGTTAACAATGAACTAAACCCTATACAAACTAAGGAAATAAAACCTAACCTAGCATGATCATAAAAGAAGAAGAAGAACAAGAAGAAAAGAAAACTGCAAAACTAACCTCTTTCTCTGCCTCCTTGCTTCAAGCTTTCTCTTCAAGCTTCAAGCCTTCTCCTCAAGCTCCAAGGACTCCAAGGACCTTAAGAACTTTAAAACTTAAGATAGAGTGCTATGGGGGAAGCTTGTGCAATTGCTCAAGCCTCTACTCTCCAAGCTAGCTCTCTAAAGCTTTTTCTGTGTGTTGAAACTGATTTCAGGGTCCTCTATTTATAGGGAGGCCTAAGTTTGATCAATGGCTGAGTTTAAATCTCCTAGGAATGATCCAAGGGTTCAAAATCAGTCTTCCAAGGTGTTCATACTCATCCAAAAGCCCTCATGGCCAAACTGGACACATGGCAGGGCTTGGAAGAGTCCTGGCAGGGAAAATACTGTGATTTTTACATTTTTTGGCGAAAAAAATCGATGACCATCCACTCAAGGACGGCTAGGTGGACGGCCATTGGTCTTCCATTCCATTTTTAGCCTATTTTGACTTTCCTCAGCCTGTTTTGACCCGGTTTCGGCTTTTTTCGGCTTTTCGGACCCGTTTTAAGTTCAAATTTGACGATTCAAGCGCCGAAACGATCGTGATTTGATTCTCCATGTTTTAAGAAATGTTTGAAGTGAAAATGCATTGACCAAGGTCAAAGGTTTAGGAAAAAGTCGACCGATTAGCTATTTAGAGCCTGCTAGGCCCAAATTAGGGTTTTGAAATTTGCTAACCGATTGCTTTCGAAATCATTTCTTCTTCTTGAAACAAGTTTTAAAATATTTTAGGAAAGTGTTTTGAAGCCTTTGAAGGCTTTAGTTTGATAAAAATATCGAATCCCGGTCGCTTCCGGTCGAAACCCTAATCTGGGCTTTAAAAGGGCCTTTCGAGCTTTGAGAGCCAGATGTGAGACAGAAGGCTCAACAGGCCTTGCCACTGATCAACTTAGTTACCAAATACACCTTAAATATCTATGATAAAGCCTCGAGGCCATTTGAAACAAGATCGACAGTCATTCAGGGTTTTTGTGATTCAAATGACAAAATTGCCCTTCAGTCACAAAAGACCTTATTTTCTATCAAGCCTGGCTCAGAATGTCATGAAATTTTGCAGGGATGTTCCTAGACTCTCTAAAAATCTAATGCAAAAAGAACCAACTAAATCTGACCTAAAAACCTACATGTGATAATGACTTTTAACCTACTACCCACAATGGGTAAAACTAGCAACTTAGGGTTTTGACACCCTATTTCACCTTTAATCATAGACAACCATTCATGACCATACTCATGGTCAAAAATGGATGTCTACACTAACATATCCTTCAATTTATATCTCAAGAATCAATTCAAAGTAAATGGTACAAAGTTAAATTTGTTGATATTTTAGGGACTGATTTGAAGCAACTTAAAGTAAAATGAGTAAAATAATATTCGACTTAAACTTTTGAGGAAATCGAGGTTGGGACAATGAAGATGATAGAGAGTTTTAATGTTCATTTACAATGAAATTGCATGCTAATGTGCTTTCCATTATGGCATGTGATGTACTAATTGCTCCTCTTATGTCGATTGTAGCATTACAGACTGCTTTTAATGTAGGTAATAGGACTTTGGATGAGTGTAGGAGTTCAATGCTACCGGTCTTTGGAAACACAAGTGTGCTCGAAGGATTGGGATCATGCAAGCACAAAAAATTCAATACCGAATCTCAGAACATGACTTAGACACTGAATTTGTTAATATAGACTTTGAAGATGATGAAACTTAGTAAACAAGATGACATATGATTTTGTAAATGCAACCTAATTGGGATATACTTAATTATAGTGATGCAAATTTCACCTACTAAATTTGTAATTGCACATAATTGAATTTTCAATATATAAAATTTAATTGGTCCCATATCTAAGATAATGCCCATGGACGAAGCCATGTAGGTGTGGGGGGTGACAAATGTCGCCCCTCTAATATTTTTATGTCAATTTTATATCTTGCAATTTTTAAAAATTTAAAATTCACCCTCCTCAAATTTTTTTTGACCCCCTTTATTTTACTTTCCTTAAAAAAAAAAAAATTTGTTGTTATGTACTTGATAAATAAAGTTAGGTTTGACTTGCCAATTATAGGAATTAGGCAAATCTTTGACGGCTTCATGAATGATAGCTTGGTTGGGTTTATTGAGAAAATTGTATTTGATAGTATTGATAAAAGCGTCTCCAATGCTACGTCATTTGAGCTGTCATTGTCAAAATTTGGTATTGACACTCAAATTAGTTGCTCCAATGATTCGCCATTTGGGATGCCAAATTTTGGTAATGGCACAAAGAGTTGCCAAATTTGACACCTTAAATGGAAAAAGTTATTTGTGCCAAGTCATTTTTCCTTCAAAAAGTAAAAAAAATGCCAAAGTATAACATTAATGCATTGGAGCACATATGTGCCAAAATTGGCATGATGCCATTTGGTGCCATTTGAGGTGCCAAATTTGGCACTGGCATATCAAATGGCATGGATGCATTAGAAATGCTTTAATGAAACCATCGTACAACAATTTCAAAAGATAGGTCCCCGTTGAGAACAAGTAAATGTATTGAATTAAAATATTATTTATCAAATATTAATGTATTATAATTTTTTGGACCTCAAACTAACACGATAGAAAAAAAAATAAACAAAAATTTTCTGACTTTTTAAATAGAAAGAATAAACTATTAACAATTAATTAAAATTAGCCCCTCCACCCAAATTCCTAGCTTCGCCCCTGATAATGCCATTATTTATTAAAAACTCACGTAACATTGGTTTATATGATTCATTTAAAACAATGATTTGTTGTTCGGCGTTGCTTTTGGGAGGGTCCAAATGGATTTCCTAACCTTAAAAGTCATTTTGGCAAAAAAAATATGTGTTTGATGAGTTCTCTAAAATTGACTTTTATAAAAAGTCAGTTACTTGGAAGTCCATTTGGGAGAAGTAAAAAAAAAATTTCTTTGGAAAATCCATTTTTGTAGGAAGAATAACTTTTACACTTTTTGATGCAAAAAGACTTTTAAAATCTGAATTTGCGAAACACTAAGGGCCTGTTTACTTCATGAAAATTTTCACAATTTTCATTTTCTATGAAAATTTTTAAAAAATGATTTTCATTTTCAATTTTCAAAATTTAGAGAATGCGTTTACTTTCCAAAAATGAAAACTGTTTTCAAAATCTAAAAATAGTATAAATGTGTTTACTAAAACTATATATTATCTTTATATGTTTTATTATTTTCATTTTTTGGTTTTACAGTTGGTCTACATATTTTTTTTCCATATTTATAAGCATTGCCACGATATAATCCTTGTTTTTAATTTTTGCGAAAATACAAAAATCGTCTTTTTGATGTTTTCACATTTTCTTAAAAACTGAATTCATTTTCTTGAAAACAGTTTTCATTTTTTACAAGTAAACGTGTTTTTTGGACCGTTTTCTGTTTTTATTGAAAATGAAAATGAAAATGAAAATTGTGAAAATTTTCACAAAGTAAACAGGCCCTAATTTTTTTTTTCCTAAATGACTTTTTAAAAATATCCATCTTAGGAATCACTTCTCAAAAAATGACTTCCATTTATAGAAAGCTGTCTCAAACACTACCTAAATTTCTTCTTAATATATACTGCTTTTATTTATAGAAAAAAACAAAACAAGAAAAAATAAAAAATAAAAAATCTGACCGGTCCAGTCCAATGGACTGTTTGGTGCATTTGCTTGGTCTAGTGTTGTCCATTAGCTCGATCCAGCAGTCTGGCCTGATCTGGCTCAGTATGGCAGTGGACTAAGCTAATGGATTGGACTGCAGTTTGTAAGTGAATGGATTAAATCGGTCTCGTCCTGTAGCTTAATGAGATGGGTCAAATCCAATCTAAAATTCATTAGACTCATGCTATGAGATTGGACTAGTCTGATATGATGTTTTGACATCATATTAGAAATGAATTGCAAATTAATCAAACTATCAAAATATTGATGAAAAATGTTGGGAATGTAGATAACCTTCAGCAGATAGCTCGGGGGTGGCAGAGGGGTGGAGCCCCCTTGCGTCTGTATTTTACGTTTTTGCAGGGGTATTTCCGACATTGCATCTTTCATTTTTTATATACAACTTTAGGGTTTTTTAAGGGACTTGAGAGTGGTTGGTGTATTCCCTTTTTTTCTTTTGAATGTAGTGAATTGGTGTGGCTCCCTGAGGACGTAGGCAAATCGCCGAACCTTGTAAATCTGTGTCTCAATTTCCATTTTTCTTGCGATTATTTTCTGTTTGTTGTGTGTTCTTTTGTGATTCTTAGTTTCCAAGATTAAAGGGGTTTAGGGATTGTTTAATCCCAACAATTTGCGAAGAGGAAAATAAAATTTGACTCGATTCCTTTTTAATTTTTTGGTCAAGGGTTACTTTGTTAGTGAGAGAGAAGAAATAAATGAGCCAGTTTTCATTCATATGGGATAAAATTAAGAACCTCAACTCTTATGCTCCGTTTGGTAGGAGGGATGGAAAAATAGAAGGAAGGAAAGTAGGAGGGATGGGCTTTCCTTCCTCAGGGGAGGGAAACCCTTTTTCCTTCCTGTGTGTTTGGTATGATGGATGGAAAAGTGGTTTCCTTCCTTCCATGTATTTGGTAAATTGGAAGGAGAGAAATGAAGTAAAGCACCTAAATTACAATTATACCCCCACATGTATTTAACCAAAATGACATTATACTACTAAATTCTAATGACCATTAAAAAGATTCAGTTATATGTTCATAATTGAGAAATGATAATTTTATAAGTGGGTCACCGATGAGAATTTTTTTTAAATTACTTTTTGTCAGAAAAACAAATTCTAATATTTATGAAATTCTCTTTCTCAATTACTTCATTGGAAAGGCTGAGGGGTTTAAACCAAAAAACTAATGTTAAAATGGTCTTTTCAAAGCCCACATAAGCTAATCTCCAGTTTTCCGCCCGAAATTGGGCGGATTGAATACCTTCCTTTTTCCCCCCACTTTTCCCCCCATTTTTCCCTCTACTTTTCACTTCCCTTCATACCAAACATGTCACAAATCTCTCTTCCCTCCACTTTTCCCTCCTCCCCTTTCCCTCCTCCCACTTTTCCCTCTTAACAAACAGGCCAATAAAAAATTGGATAAAAGGTCGTGTTCCAAACTTAGGGCCTATTTGAGAACTTTAAAAACTGGTTATGGCCAGTTATAATATCTTTTTGTTATATGGTTTTTATGTAAATTAGCTTTCATCTGGTTTGAAAAAATTTTTGTTTATATCTTATTTTTTGGACAGGGTTGAATTGATTTGCAAAAAAAATACACTTACCAAATAATATTGAATAAAAACCAGACAGACGTATCTCTCGCTAGCCAGATTTTTAAGTTTCCCAAACATCAGCTTAACTTAATCAGATTAGAACTGAACTGCTCCCAAATCATACCAAACCAAACTCCACGACAAGCTCAATCCTAAACCGTTGTGTAGTATGAAAAACTGACGAGTAGCATCTTCGCTTCAGCTTCGTTTAGCCGTGCGAGAGCGTCCTTAAACCCCACGTCAGCTGCATTGTCTTCATAAAATCCTAACCCTAACCAAAACACCATTGTTGAACACTCTATTCGTACCCCCATCTCTCCCACAAATGGTTCGTCACACCGAAGATGACGACGGAGAAGAGTTCTCAGGCAGCAGCGACAACGATGACGACGACGACAACTTTTTCGACGAGGACATGGAAGCCCTAAGAAGGGCTTGCATGCTAACCGGTACAAACCCTAACGATATAAATCCTTCTTCCTCCACCGCCGCTGCCGCCGCCTCCGACTCCGACGGCGCCGATTCTAGCGAATTCGATGATCTCGAACTGGTCCGTAGTATACAGCAGAGGTACTCGATCTCGGACGATTTTGATAAGCCTTTGTCTTTGAAGCCTCTGAGTTCTATTCCTCCGACGGTGTCGGATGATGAGGTGGATGATTTCGAAACCCTACGTGCGATTCAGAGGCGGTTCGAGGCATACGATAGTGGTACGCGTCCTATTTTGGTTTCACTATATATATATTTACATATATGTGTGTGTATAGATGTACGTTCTCTGTTTGTTTATTACAAACAAACATAGAATTTGCGGGTGACCCAACTTTTGGGGTAAATGCAGGAAGTTTGTTTTTACAAACAGAGAATTTGCGGGTGACCCAACTTTTGGGGTGAATGCAGGAAAGTTTTCGTTGTGTTTTTTTCTTAAACCACAATTTGTCGTGTTCGTTTGGCTATTTTAAAGAGCATCTCTTCTGAATTCTGCTTGCCTATGTGATTTATTAGTTCTTCTCTCCATTGTCCATACACGATGTCCAGTGCCCACATTTTCTGATGATGTTAATTTTTTTTTTTTTTTTTGCGCATTCCAGAGGGTCCTGTATAGTGTTAAATTGTTATTTGCTTTATTTTTCAGTCGTGTGCGCGCGAAGTTTATGTTGATTTCCATTGAAGCATATGCTAACTGCAGATTTAATAGTAGTGGAGTTATGTCCTTCAGTTTTTTAAGCGTTGGTACGAGTTCCACTCTGATTTTGCTTTCTGCTCTTGCTCATTTATAGCAATGGATTTGGTGTTCTTTTTACTGGATTCATATATTTGTGTGCTTGGGTCTCGAGTCTATGTCCAACTTGACTCCCATTTTGCTTTATATTTGTGTAATTATTTGAGAATTTTAATTTTCCTCCCCTTCCTCTTTTATGCCCCTAAAAGAATGCGAACACCCTTTCATTTGGCTATTTTTCATATTTTAATCCAGATGTTTTGAAGAAGAGCCCCAAGCATTCTTCACAGAAACCTGAGCAGGTTCGTGCCTCTAGCATAGCCTCAGAGAAGGAACGTTCCATTAATTTGTTAGCAAATAGAACTACTGCTTGCGAAGGGTTTCCAGATTCTGAAGGCGTTTATAAAACCACCCAGAATTTGGACTTGTTGAGTGATAATCTTCCTGGTATCCAGCCTTCTGGTTTCATCGAGTGCCATCAGTCCAATGCTCATAAGTTATCTGCATTGCCACTCAAATGTTCTAGCTTCCCAAAGTCTGCTCAATTTTTCATTGATGCCATTAAGAAGAACAGGTCCTGGCAGAAATTTTTACGAAATAAGCTGATTCAGATTGAAGCAAGGATTGAGGAGAACAAAAAACTGAAGGAACGTGTTAAAATCCTCAAAGACTTCCAGCTTTCTTGCAGGAAAAGAACTGGGCGAGCATTATCCCAGAAAAAGGATCCTCGGGTCCAATTAGTTTCAGCGCCAAAGTTAGGAGCTTCTAAGGATTTAAAGGTCATTTTTTCAATCACTGTTTCCCTGTGTTAGTTTCAAAAATTTGGGTGTAAGGCTTATTACTTTAGCTTCTATTTTTTTTTTCCAAATAAATATAAAAGATATACAGTCATTATAAATGTCATTAGAGAATGCTATGAAATAGACAGTGAGGGCTCAAATCTGACCCAGGGCGGTAAAAATGCTAGAACCCTGTTGTTATGATTATAGGTTGCACAAGCTAAATTGTGGTATGTTCCCATTTGAAAATGCTTAATTCAGATATTCAGCTGTGTACTTGTTTTGCACAAATACATCTTTTCGGTAGCATAGAAGGATTGAACCAAACCAATTATTGTAACTCCTGAAACTAAATACATGTGAATTGCTCTAATCTAAATCAATAGATCCAGTGATTGAGTGATTGATAGAACATGATATTGCCCCTTGGATTTTGCTTCTTTTGGGACATCTTTCAAGAAAGTCATGAGATATCTAAAGTTACTTGCTTTTCCTGATTAACCATTTAAACTGTAAGACACCACTCAACCCTGACCCCCAAAGACAAAAAACCCAAAAAAGGCAAAAGAAAAAAAACTTCCTGTGCACATGTGTAAGGTTCATTACCTCATTTGAGGATATATGTATTAGCATTCCTATTTATACTTTTGTTCTTCGGTTCTTCTATAGCTATGATTATTGTTAAATACTAGTGTTATATTTATACCATGTTCTATACAGAAGCAATCATTATATATATTCATTTATTATTATGCGTGCTTTTTGCTCTGGTTGGGCAATTTGACTTGTGACATTATGATCTGGTCTTGTCAATTTAGTACTGCTGCATCTAGGATAAAAAATAAAAATAAAAAAAACAGAAAGAAACGCAATTTTTGCGCTATGAAATTGCCATTTTTGGCTTTCCTTCACAGTCCACATATCACTATTGATATGTGCCTTAACATGATTGGGCATTGGAGTTGGAGTTGGAGTTGTACTTTTGTGACCTGTTCACAGACTAAAATAAGAACGAAGGCGAAGATAAGGACAAAGATGTAGAAGAAGAAGGTTGGCTTTGTATCTGGTTTTTTTTTTTTTTTTTTTTTTTTTTTTTTTTGAGATATGTGAACAGAGCTGCTCCTTCTGCTGCTTCTTTTGATCTCTCACATAACCAAGATCTTGTTTCATTTTGTGAATTATATATGTTGGTGCAAATCACCTGAAGCAGCAACAATATTATTGCAAGAAGTACATACAGAAATGTTAAGGTGATGACCCAGTCAATAAAAGCTAAAGACCCATTGAAAGTAGCTAAATACACAATGATAACAATCTAAATAATGAATATTAAAATTGTTATATAATAGTAGAACACATAGGCATGTGCAACTTATTGCATGTTACCTCTTTCATCTTATCCATCTTCTTGGGAGTTGAGAGATAAATATGGGTTTGAGTTATTTGCCGACTTTAATTAAAGTGAGCAAATGCTGATTAGATCACTTCTCATATATATATATATATATATATATATGATCCTATTAGCACATGCTGACTTTCGCGAAAGTCAGCATGAAGCTCATAGGTGATTGTAGGATGCATATTTTGAAAAATTATCTGTTGGATTAGATACTATGCATGTGTATGTCAGGCATGCCAAAAATCACAGTGGTCCAACGGTCGGTTTCTTAGATATGTTACTGAGAAAAACTATGACAGGTTTCAATGGTCAGAATTTTCCGGTCTTTATTTTGAGATTCCAACATCGAATCACTGTGATTTTTGGTAGACTTGACATCCATAATAAGGGTATCTAATCCAACGGTCGGTTTTTGAAAATATGCATCCCACAATTCCCTATGAGCTACATGATGACTTTCGCGAGAGTCAGCATATATATTAAATAGATGCACACACGTATGGACATGTCCAAGTTTAAGGTTTTCCAAGGCCGCATGTTGTTACATAGTTACAGAGTGGGTTTGAGACTCTTGAGTGCATATTTAAGTGCTAATTTTTAATCAATTCAATCCTGAGATGACATCTCGAGCTCACCTGAGTTTGAGCTTTTTTTATTACTAGTCTTGACCTTTTTTGTGGTATGTTTAAAGTATCTCTAACAAAATTTTGCTTTCCTTGTCCACTTGGGCCTCATAGCTGAGAATCATTTTAGGTGGAGTTATATTTTATTGGTTTGAACATGTTAATCACTGATCATATATTTATAAGGTGGCTTTAGATTCGCAGATGTGTTCAGATTAATGTTGGCGATATGCTTGTATTTATAGCTTTTTGGATATTCAATGGATTCATCTTCACATTTGACAACACATTTGGTTTATGCAGGGGAATGATAAAAAGGCCTCTGCCATGTATTATGGCCCAGCAGAGAATTCTCATGTTGCTAATTATAGAATGGCATTGACAAAATATCCGATTTTATTACGTCGGCAAACGTGGTCAAAGGCAGAAATCGAATACCTCAGTAAGGGTATAAGACAAGAATTTCAGAAAGCATTACTTGAAAAATCAGTGGATCTATTCAGGTACACTCATTCATATTATGTTATGATTTGTGATCCCTTGAAACTCATTCCTCAAAGCGTTAGGCAGTCGCAAGGCATACTCCCTACGCCTTGAGTCTTGCCATACAGCTTAGATGTGCATCTCATACAATTGCATAAATTGGGGACTTTAATCACAATGCTTATTAATTTTTCATTGTTTACAAAAGGAAAATAATTTTATAGCATTTATGATTTTTGAATCATCCATGGTTCCTATCTCATAAATGAGTCAGTCTAACTGATATTTGAAGCTGTTATAAGGATTTGAGGTGTTCTGGTCTTTTTTAACTAATAAAGGCCACTCTTGCCTTAGCCTAGTTGGTTGATATTCTAAGGTTTATACTTTGAGTCACTGTATCGAGAATTGGCACCCTACACCATAAGAAAAAAAGTATTGGGAAAGACTGTTACTTGAAAGCTCCTTAAAAAATATTTATTTTGATCAGTAGAGTTTTAGCTCTTTGAACAAAAGCTGAGTTCTGTATTTTGTAACTCCATTTTGTTTTGGAAATCTATAATATGGGTATAGAGATAAATAATTTCATGACTTAACACAATAGCTTTGAAATATGAATGGGAAGGTGAAATTTCACTTCATTTTTCTTTTTAAACATGTAAATATTAGAGAAATGTTCATAGCAATCATTTTTTAAGAAAAGCCATGTCTTTTTTTAATAGTCATCAACAAAGGACAGATAATTGTGCATTTATGCCTAACAAGATCTCAAATGTCAATTTTTATTATTGTAGAAAGATTTGATGGTCGATGATTAAAGACTATGCAAGGAAATGACGCCGTATTACTTACTTTTTTAGCAAACCTCACACTTAAGACCAGACAAAAACTTTTAAAGACTAAATAAAATTTAACTTAAGAGATTGCAATTTTGGACTTTTATGACAACAATGTGATCGATGCAAATGCCCTCTCTAACCATCTCTTACCAGTGCAATTAGGACTGAAGTGGGGAATGGGTTTAGAGTGGAATTATGGTATGATTCATGCTTTGGTGAATTGTGTTGTGTTGTTCCCTTTGACTGTTAGATGCATACTTTTACGGCATGTTTGGGAAAACTGAGATTTGGGGCAGGCTGGTTCTGAACTTGTCAAGTTGTCTAGTTCATATCAAAATCAATTTTAGTTAGAAATGGTTCTTATTTGTAATTTGTTTTTCAAAAATTCATAGAAAAAATCCCCAATACTAACCATAATCCTTATAAAATCTCAATTACATTTCAATAGAAAAATTTCAAATCAAAACCTTAATCTAAAAAATCCACATCAAATCAGAATTTCTATTTTTTAAAACCCTAAAAAATCACAAATCCACATATAGTTTTGCTGGAAAAGACCATATAATTAAAGACCAATCATTGCTTAATCACAGCTTTTGAAACATAATAATGCAGCAAATTCAAAGAAAAATCACAAATCCATATAATTAAAGACCAATCATTGTTTAATCACAGCTTTTGCAACAGAATTATGCAGCAAATTCAGAGAATCCCTAAAGCTTCCTATTATTGGTTTTGCAATTGCCCCTCAACTTGCACTGGCATCTTGATTTGTCACTACCATTGGTAGCATCTTTTAGCTCAAGGCTTAACATGTTTTGCACTCTCCAACCATAACCAGAATAAAGAATGCTAGGGAGGTGGTTCTATCTTGATCTCATATGCCTAGCTGGGGTGCTAATAAAGAAATAAGGAAAGAAAAATGAGTACTTTTTTTTTTCTTTTGATCCAACCTTGTAATTAAGTTAGAGATTGGAGAGAAACACAACTTCCGCTGTGATTAGAGAAAACGGAGGGAGGAAGAGAGATATCAAGTTAAATTTGTGACTAAGAAGGGAAAGATCTGAAATTTACTTCTCTGTAATTGGGAAAAAAGAAAAAGAAAAAAAAAAAGAGAAAGCCCTAACAAAATGAAGAGGAAATGAGGGAAAGAAGAAGAAGAAGAAGAAGAAAATGAGAATAGGTGGAAAAAGCCCTGAACACAAGGGAAAGAAACAACAAGAAGAAGAAGAAGATGAGGAAGAGAATAAGAAGAGCACGGGCCTACTTTAGGCAGTGACCCGTGGGAACAAGGATGGCAGCCAATGTAACTCTCCTTTCTCTTTATTGTTTCACCTTTCTTTCTGAAAACATATTCCTGAAAACAAGCTGCCCCTTGGAATACACATAACTGGTTTTTGGGCTCTAAACTAGAACAAACAAAAACCAATATTATGAGTTAAATGCATTTACCAAACACTGGGCTAGTCATTTAGGCCCAACTTGTCTCTAGAAAAACCAGTTCTTAGGATTCCCAAACAGCCCCTTACAGAATTGCTTTGGATTCTGTCGCACAGTTATCTGAGATTGGTAAACATGATTGTATCAGAACCTACCCTTTTCAACATAAATCTTTTGGACTGGGAGATAGATATCTTGTAGAGCTTGTTCGAGAGGCTGTAAGGCTACAAACAGGGTTTGAGGATTAGGGCAAGAGGTGATGGGCCCTAAGCCATTTAGGGAAGCTTCCAACATTATTGTTTTGCCAATTGATAGTTAGCAATTCAGACAACGCCATCCAGCTGAGGTTTATTTTGGAAATCACTGCTTCCATTTAAGCTAGAATTTTGTGTGTGTGTGTTTCTATTCTTAGAGGCTCTTAACAATTGGCCATTTCATATTGAGAGTTCCAAACGAATGTGTTCTATGTAAATAGACATTGAATCCATGAATCCCTGTTTGTTTGTTGTCTGCTCTCCTTCTCTATTTGCTCTGAGTTCTTGGGTGCCAAAGACTCTGCTGGAGGTACTAGATTGCTGGGTACATAGAGCTTAGGGTGTAGTCGTGTAGAAGGTTGTACTTTGGAGAAATTATACCTATTTTTTTTTTTTAAGTTTTGTGGTTCTTTTGGGAATGAAGGAATGGATAAATATTTGATGAATCAGAAATCAGAAATAACACTGGTGGAAGTCGCAATGTTGGCATGATGACTTTTTGGTTTTCATGTATTTCTGTTTGGAAGGGTCCAGTATGTTTACATTCATAGAGACTGAAGTTCATTATGTCATGTATAGTTGTTTCGTCTTCGGCTGTATAGGTTTGAGTTGTGGGAGACTCTTCATCGCTCTCTTCAACTTGTCTTCATCACTGTACAGCTTGTATATTTTCTGATTTCTCTTTCAAACAAGATATATTACTTATCAGAAAAGAAGAGGGAAAAAGAAGTTCGAAATAATGTTCAACTGCCCCTCTCTCTCTCTCTCTATATATATATATAGAGAGAGAGAGAGAAAGAGAGAGAGAGAGAGAGAGAGAGAGAGAGAGAGAGAGGGATGATCCATTAAGGTCCGGACTTTAAGCTTAATTTAAGGTTCACTTTTCACTGGGATTGGTATTTTGAAAAATCGACCGTTGGATTAGATAATCATGTTTGCCAAAAATCACAGTGATCCAACGGTCGGTTTTCAAGATACAGACTGTTAAACAGTTGTTACAGCATCTAATGGTAAATACTGTAAGAGTGTTTCACGGAATGTATTTTGAAAACCGATTGTTGGATCACTGTAATTTTTGACAGGCATAACATACAGAAGAAGATTATCTAATCCAACGGCTGTTTTTTCAAAATACCATCGGCTGTGTGACAAATGGTGAGTGGACCCCAAATTAATTTAGGTCCGGACCTTAATGGATCGAGTTTGTGTGTGTGTATATATATATATATATATATATTCTTCTGCTTTTCTTCCTAATTTCTTGTGGTTTTATTATTTAAGAGGTTGAAAGTTTTATAATTTGTCTTATACCTCACCTCTAAGGAGGACACAATGCTTTGTTGGCTGCATCTCGTCTTATAGAACTGCAGGCCTAAGAAATTGGTTTCAGGTCATCATAAAAAACTCAAATGATATGTTTGGAATTCTGGATTAAATCAAAAGGATGAGGATTTACTAAAGTAGTAAAGTTTGACCAGCCTCTCCATGAGGTTGGTGGGCCTAACTATTGCCATATGGCAATCAAAGACAACACACACACTAAGGGATAAGAGGCTGGAAAATTTTGCAATGAATATGATCTTTTATGTTTTCTTTCCTTTTTTAAAAATTTATTGATATTTCGTGCTGAATTCAGTTCAGAATTTGAGGCTGCAAATGATCATGGAGATTACCCCAAAAAATAAATGAAAGAAAAGACAGTGATCTATTATACAATCAACTAAATTTTAAACATTTTCAAGGAAGAGCCTCAAACAGAGTTTAAGACCCATAAATATCATACTCATCGTAGATTAAGTTGTTCGGTTGTTCCTAAAAGAAATTAAAAATTGAAGAAGAAAGTGGGAAATTTTTTTGAATATGTGAGTGCTTATTCTGTCATTCAATGATGAAAAGTCTACTCTATCTTGTTTTTGTGTGTGCCTCAAGCCTAAGGAGAGCCTCACCCTCTGGGTGAAAACCGTGTACCTCATTGAAAATTTCCATTTAAGGCTGCTTCTTGAAGTGTAATCCCACATGCTTTTTAAGATATTGATCTAGATAAATAAAGTTTTTATTGTTTTTCTGTGGATAATGTCGTTTTTTATTTTATTTTATTTATCTAATGCATATATATATTTGACAGTAGTTCAGATGGATCTTCTGGGGACTCAAATGATATTGATAACATCATCGCATCAATCAAGGATCTTGAAATCACTCCTGAAAATATTAGACTGTATCTACCTAAGATTGATTGGAAGAAATTTGCTTCCATCTATGTCAAGGGTCGTTCTGGTGCAGAATGTGAAGCAAGGTAACTGCTTACTTTCCTATCAATTTACTTCTATTATTTTGTTGAATCTTTAAAGCTTTTAAGTATTTTTAGAGCTTTTTTTTCCTCTAAAAATCTTATGCTTCTCTGAGATAGGTTTTTGAACAAATTTTCTATGGTTTAGTAATCTACCAAACAAAACCAAGCATTTTTTAATGTGGGTAAGATTAAGTCATAAATGTGTGAAAGGATTCTTCAAAACAGCTCTGTTTTAATTATCTTATGGGTGGGTTATTGAGTGAAAATTCACAAAAACAAAGAAAGTGGCAAATGCAAACCCACCAAGTCGGATGTAGATTTTAAGGTCATCTTTGACTAGTAGATGAGCCATTAGAATTACTAAGCCCCACTTGAAACAAATCAATAACTATTGAACACAATCCCTATACTCTCTATATATATATATAAACAGAGGCGCTATTATTAGGTGCACCTGATGCAAGAGCCACTTGCACAGTAAATTTTGGAAAACTGACCGTTGGATTAGATACCCCTATAATGTATGTCATGCCTGCCAAAAATCACAGTGATCCAACGGTTGGTTTCTGAGAAAATTGACTGCTAAAAAATGATAACATTTTAAAGAACAAAAAATCATAATTTTTCAAAGTTACATTTTTCAAAAACCAACCGTTGGATCACCGTGATTTTTGGCAGGCATGACATACATGATAGGAGTATCTAATCCAACGGTCAGTTTTTCAAAATTTTCATCGCAAGTGGCTCTACAGGAGGGCACCTGATGCAAGATGCATCAAGTGCACCTGATAATAGCGCCTCTATATATATATATAGGTTAATTGCACTTTTGTACCTTGTACTTTGGGGTGTTTTTCAATGTGGTCCCTATACTTTTTTTTTCCTTAATTTCATACCCATACAATTTAAAAAATTTCAATGAAGGGCAAATTGGAGATTGACGTTAAGTAAGTGAACCGAAAGCTGACATGGATTAGTTGGCAGCCACGTGGATCCTAGCTGTCAAACAGGCTGGAGAGAAAGACTCTGTTTATTTAAGATGTTACCTATTCGAATGGCATACTTATCCGTTCGAATGGAGCCTTTATCTCTGGCCTGTTTTGCCAACTAGGATCCACGTGGCTTTCGCCAAATCCACGACAACTTTCTGTCCACTTATTTAACACCCGTCTCCAATTTGTCCTTCATTGAAAATTTTTAAATTGTATAGGTATGAAATTGAGAAAAAAAAAAGTATAGGGACCAAATTGAAAAACACCTCGAAGTACAGGGTATAAAAGTGCGATTAACCCTATATATATATATATATATATATATATATAGAGAGAGAGAGAGAGAGAGAGAGAGAGAGAGAGAGAGAGAGAGAAGTGTTCTAGTCAGCAAATGTTGACTTTAACTAAAGTCAGCAAAGAACACAAGCCCTTGGATTCCCATTCACTTAATGGATGATTCATCTCAAGATTCCAATCCAAGGGTTTGTGTTCTTTGCTTACTTTAGCTTAAAGTCAGTAAATGCTCACTAGAACATTTTTCTATATATATATATATATAGAGAGAGAGAGAGAGAGAGATGTATGCTTGCACATGGAGAGGGAGAGGTGTATGCTTGTACACGGGAGGTATACAAAACAAGACACACACACACAACCTAAAGAATCTACAAAATTATTGAAGGTGATCCGGCTCAAATGCTCACGGCCTTCTCCATAAAAAGGAGAGCTAGCAACCCTATTTCTCAATCAAGCACTATAAATCTTAAAAAATCCTACTATTTCTCTCTATCCAAATATTCCTTAAAATTGCGTGGGATACCAACACCCACACCTTGCTGAAAGGACAATATAAGTAGATGGTGGATGAAGTGGTGTCTCCTAGCCAAATGCATTTATTGGGGGTGACAAATTCTTGACATGGATTTTATTACAAATGAGTATGCTAACGTTGCTATTATTTTTTGTTTATGACCCGTATAGAGACCATCTTAGGTATCTAAGGTTTGTTCTCCTTTGTTTAGAAGCAATGTCTAGTTTAAGGGTTAATTCTGCTAAAAGTGAGTTGATCCTAGTGTGGAAATGGGTGGATGTGGTTGCTTCAATTTTGCGTTATAGAGTGGGACGCCTTTCCTCTACTTACTTGGGTTTACCTTTGGGTGCTTTTTATAAGTCAAAAGTGGTATGAGACTTAGTAGTAAAGAGGTTTGAGGAAAGGTTGAGTGATTGGAAAAAGGAGATACGTTCTGAAAGGAGGTAAACTCACTTTAATCTGTAGCAAATTAAAAAGCCTTTCTACGTATTGTCATGTCCCTATTTAGGGTCCTAGTTTCAGTGGTCCAGAGATTCGATATACTTATGAGAGTTGTGTAATTTTTAAGTTTCATCTTGTAAACAAGAACACAATTTGATTGCCAAAGGATATTGGGGCTTAGATATTATGCAATTGAGTGTGGTTAATAATGCTCTTTTAGGGAAGTGGCTTTGGAGTTTTGCAACATATGGAGACTCCTTGTGGAGAAAGTTGGTGGATTGGAAATATGGTAGTGAAGAGGGTAAATGGCAAGCTCAAGGGATCCATGGTAGGTATCTGGAAAGTGATTATATCAATCAAAGAACTATTATTTAGGAGAGTGTGGTTTAAAATGGGGGATGGATCTCGTGTCAAACTTTGGGAGGATGTTTGGTGTGGTGAATGTGCTCTTATGGATGATTTCCCGAATCTCTTCAATATAACAGTTCTTAGAAATGCTTGGGTTTAGGATTCTGTGTCTTGGAGAGGAAATTTGATGGTTAGGAATATTGTTTTTTCAAAAAATTTGCATGATTGGGTGTCGGAAGGAGCAATAACATTTTTTTGAGAAGCTCTATTTGGCAAAGCTGGGATGGGGAGTGGTAGATGGTATTGTTTGGATAGGTTCAAGGAATAGAAGGTTTCGGTGAAATTTTATTTTTAGGTTTTGTTTAGAGGGGAGGGGATTTCTCGGCTTTTAAGGTTTGGAAGACTTGGGTTCTGTCAGGGGTGGTTTTCTTTACTTGGAGGGCTACTCGGGTTAAGTGCCTGACGATTAATGACCTAGTGAAGGAAAGTTTATTTTTCCAAATTGATGAGTCATGTGCAAAGATGCAGCAGAGTCGGTGGATCTCCTTCTCATATGCTGTAAGATGGCTAGGTATCTACGGGCTTTTTGATAGAAGAACCTCTGGTGCAAGTGTAGTAATAGCTCCTCTAAATCAATGTGGGAGGTGGTCCCTCATGTGATTTTTTAGATTCTTTGGAAAGAAAGGAATAGAAGAACCTCTGGTGGGGAAGAAGTTCCAATTGGGTCATTTAAGAATAGAGTAGCTAGAACGCTTTTTGTGTGGAGAGGGCCAAATTTTAGTGAGAATCAATTGTCTTTCCATAATTTTCTGGATTCTTTATCTTTAGGGTCTAATTGGTACTCAGAATTGGAATTAAGGTATAGAATTGGAATTAAGCCAGAATTATGATTCCAATGTTTGGATAGCAAAACAAATTAAGTGAGCAAATTGGAATTTTATGTTTTTACCAAAAATAAAATAAAATTCATTCTCTTTACCAAACTATACTTCTACCCAAAATTTTATATATATATATATATATAGACACACACACACACACAATAAAAGTTATGCAAAAAATTTTGTGAGTGGTGAGAAGAGTTGAGACCCGGGTTTTCTACAACTATACAACGTATATATGGCTTGCATCATAATGGTGGCGACAACAATTGAATCATAGCGGCGATGGCATTATATTGGTAGTGATGGCAGTGGTTGTGGCATCATGGTGGTGGTGTGGCAGCGGTGGCATCGTAGTAGTATTGGTTGTTGTAGCAGTGGTATCATTGGGTGGTGGTGGCAACGACAGTATCACAGTAGTGGCGGTGGCGGCAGCGGTGACATCATCATGGTGGTGGTGGAGCCATGGCAGCGGCGATAATGACATCACAGTGGTAATGGTAGTGTTAGCAGCATCATGTTGCTAGTGGTGGTGGTAGTGAAAGGATTCGAGACTTGCTCTTTCTCAGGGAGTGTTTTGCAATTCCGTATTCAAGAATTCTAATACCTCCCTCCCCAAAGAATTGGGAGACCATATTTTACATTAGAAACCATTTCCACTGAGTTAGGTCTTGTAATCACCATTCCAATTCTATAATCAATCCAAACACTAGCATTGGAATTGAGGTCCTAATTCCAATTCTACCTCCCAATTCTAGGTTGAATTCCACGTTCCAATTGGGACCTTGAAGGCTTTTCTTCTTTCTTTTTCTGTGCATGGGTTTTTGTGCCCTTTTGATCTTAATTGTTTATAATATTTATAAATTTGTACTTGATAAAAAAAATTATTATGGCAGTATCAAAAGAGTGACCCTAATATGAGTTGAATCGCTTCAGCCTTCAGTGGGTCCCACATGCATGATTTGTCTAATAACTGGGATTTTGATTTGGTGTGATGCATTTATGCCCATGATACATGTTATGCCACTACATTTGTCTTAGATATTGAAGATAATTCTTAAATCTACTGCATAGACAAACAGAAAACCATTGTACAGATTTTTTGTAAAGCTCACATAAAATGCGCATAACTCAAATGTAATCTCATTGTGTATATTTTGGTGACCTATCATTTTTGACACCTCATGTGTGTGACGTTTATTTCTACATACTTGCAAATGTTTCCATCTTTTGTTTGTTTCAAAATTGTGCAGAATGTCATATATTCATGAAGCACATGTAGAAATACACAGATAGGACCCATGGCTAGACTTAGGAGAGCAGCTCTAACATTTGTACCATGTTAAGGTGTAACGCTTTTGCATGTCAACAATTTGTCGGAAGAAAATACAGAGTTACATGCTCAACATATAGAGACCTATGCTTGATTTCAAATGAAAAATAAAATACTAGTTGTGCTGGCATTTTGCTACTTTGGTACCCAATAGCTATGATGGTATATTAAGGCTTAACATATTGGTTAAATATTTGAGGGTTCCAGGCTCTCACTAAATATTTTTATTTAGAATTTAGAAAATCTGTCCCATGTTGATGGTGGCTTTTTTTTTTTTATACTCCATTAGCATTTAGCATTCTATACCAGATTACTAGGTTCATATTCATTCTGTTTCTGGTTTTAGATCTGTGCAGTTCTTGACTTCCATTTTTCGTGTTTATCGATTTTCTATGAAGTGCATGTCTTTCAACCAAGCGAGCACAGACATCTATGACGATCATCACAGACGCCTTTACCATTGTTAGATTTGAATAAAAGCGCAAGGTTAACACACGTCATACAGGTGGGACTCTCACATGACGTGCTTTTCTCAAAACCATGATGCTAAATGCATCTGTGATGACAATAATCTCAGACGTCTGTGACGTTTTCCTTATGCTCTTTGAACCACAATCACCACGTAGATATGGTTTGGCTTTGTTTGCATCTTTATAGCTTAATGTATTTGGTTAATCCTTGTAGGTGGTTGAACTTTGAAGATCCCTTAATCAATCACAACCTGTGGACTAAGGTGGAGGATAAGAATCTTTTGCTTATTGTCCAACAAAGAGGAATCAACAACTGGATTGATATTGCAGTATCACTGGGGAGTAACAGGACCCCATTTCAGTGCTTGGCTCGTTATCAAAGGAGCTTAAATGCTTCCATCATGAAAAGCGGGTGGACTGATGATGAGGATAATCAACTTCGCAGTGCTGTAGAAGCTTTTGGTGAGGGTAATTGGCAGCTCATAGCTTCTACTTTGGAAGGACGGTTTGGTACCCAATGCTCTAATAGGTTAGTTATCTATCTCAACTATTAGCTGTGTTCATTTTCAATTCAAATTAATTAATTGATGTAGCACATTATTAATGTATCAGTATGTTATACTTCTCCTGTTGAAGAAAGAACTCTGAAGTCCTTGTAGAGGAAATTTGTGAGTCACTATGAAATTATACATTAAATATCACATAAAGTCAACCTTTTAAATGCCATTGGACTTGATTTAACATATATTTACTTTTATTATATAGCCTTTGCAACGGGTATCATAATCATTTTGATGGTACAGACCTCATCATGTATGATTAACAATAGTTATGAGGACCTTGTGACATGTTAAGGAATGCCTGCCATGGCACCAGAGAGAACCTAATGCACCAAAGTCCCCAGTCCTTAACTTGTATATTCATCATATGACAATATGACATGTAAAAAGTTGTGTCCAGATAGCATGCATAATTTCTTAGAATAAGATAGCTGATAAACTAAGTGTTGTGCATGGGGCTATTAATACATATCTGAGATTTTATTAGTATAGTAATATTCCATAAGTGGTCTTTCCCTGGTATATAGTTAGTAAGCTAACTTTCTTGGCAATTACACGAGGGCTATATACAACTTACATTACATATCTGAGATTTTACCAGTATAGTAATATATTCCATAAGTGATCTTTCCCTGGTAGATAGTTAGTTAGCTAACTTTCTTGGCAATTGCATCAGGGTGTATATACAACTTACCGTTTCTATGCAACATTCTTGGAGATAGCAACAGGGAGTTGAACTCCCACTTGTGGAGAGATACCTGTCACCTTCATCCTGGTTGAGGATTGCATTAGAATACGTTCATTATTGGCTAATGAGGTGGTGGATTTTTTGGTTAAGAGAGGATAATACTTCAATCATTTTATGCTATGTTTGGTAGAGAGGAGAAGGGGAGGGAAGGGGAGAGAGGCGGGAAAGGTGAAGGGATGGAGTGTGTGTGGTACGAAGGGAGGGGAGAGAGGAATGAAGAATGGAGGGGAAGAAAAGTGCACTTTTTTCACTTTTTCTCATCCTCCCATTTCTGGGCTGATGAGTGGAGGGAAGGGGAAGGGGGAAGGGGGCAAAGAGGGGTAAAATCTCAATAATGCGCTTCTACTTTTCTATATTGACGAAAATATCAATTAGGTATTCCGTCATTTCCCTCCTCTTTACGTACCAAACACACAAGAAGAAAGGAAGCCACTAATCCATCCTTCCTTCCTTCCAAGCACATAAGAAGGAAAGTGGGTCTCCCTTTCCTGAGGATGGGAAGTCATCCCTTCTACTTCCCTTTCATCCTCCCTACCAAACAGAGCATTAGAAAACATTTCTACCCTCCTTGAATGAATCTCTTGGAGGGGGTTGCAGTGTTTGGGGTTGTAACCTTTTTTTGGATTTCTTTTTTTATTTCACTTTCTTCCTCTTTCTTCGAATGACAATTTGTTTGTTTATTATCAACACACACACACAGTTTAACACCTCATTGCTGCTGCTAGAATTGTCATTGAAAGTAGTGATATATAATATTTGTCACCTTGGGCTGAATTCTGAATTTTAGCATATTCTGAACTATATCATTGGCAACTTTTGAAAAGGTTTAATTGAAGGTTGCGTGTGGCATATGTGTTGTGTAAGGTGTAAAAAGGCACAAAAAGAACACCCCTTTGACTAAGCTTTCTCTGGTGAAAAGTATTCATAATGAGACCCTTAAATTTTCAAGCCTTGATGCATTCTTGAACTACCTTGCCCTACAACGAGCCTCAAAAATGCTTTTTAAACTATGGGTTCTTTGAAAATTCTTTTTGAAACTTTGTGCTCTTTTATAAATTTTAAAAGTTTGTTCTAAGAAGATTTGGAGATTTTGCACAAGGAAGATATTCTGGCTAAGAGGATTTTGCACAAGAGATGGTGGTCCACCTCTTCTTTCATCATATGGTTACTAATGATCTATGGGATGCACTTTTTCTTATTTATTAGGCACTAGTTGGGTCATGCCTAGGACAGTTAAGGAGCTCTTTCAAGGTTGGTGGTCCTCTTGTGGAAATTTCTTAGCGAATGCTTTTTATAGATTTTGAGGGGTGTAAAGAAGGAAGATATTCTGGCTAAGAGGATTTTTAGCTCTCGTGTCCCCTCCAAAGTAGCTTCTAAGAGTAAATGTTTAACCATAGATCACCTAATTAGTAGGGGTTGGATGATACCAAATTGGTGTTGTGTGTGCAAAAATAGTGAAGAGATGGTGGTCCACCTCTTCTTTCATCATATGGTCACTAAAGATCTATGGGATGCTCTTTTTTCTTATTTATTAGGCACTAGTTGGATCATGCCTGGGACAGTTAAGGAGCTCTTTCAAGGTTGGTGGTTCAAGACTGAGAAGAAGAGTAGTAAAACCATTTAGAATGTGGCCCCTTTGTGTATTCTTTGGTGCCTGTGGAGAGATTTTTTAGAAAGTCTTTGTCTTGAGATTTTTTAGATTCATGCTCTTTGTGAAGACATATAGACTTTTTCAGTAATTTTAGATTCAAAACTATGCTGCAAGTTTTTCTATTTGTTGGAAGCATATGTAATCCATAGTATTTCTAAAGCATTATTTATTTTAGTATTTACTTTAGGTTGAATATAACAGGAGGATGGTCCTGATTTGTCTCTACTAAACAAAGTCCTCTTTACACATAAAATATGTTGGTGTGTACCTGATAAATGTATATTGACTAGTGTGATGCATTCGACTTAATGATGCTTCAGGTTGTGCCTTCAATCCCTACATTTGGGGAACACCAAAAACATTTGGATGACTTGCCTTCTAATTTGTTTTTTTCTCTACACTTACTTTTTATGTAATTTCAACTTGAGTTTTTTCTCTAAGCTTCTTTTTTATGTAATTTCAACTTCAGTAGGTGTAGTGTAAGAATGTGTTGGTTTTGGTTTTACATTGAGCCATATTGGAGTTTCTTGTTGGCAAAGATGTGCATATCGCTATAGGTTATATTTTGGTTGAAATATAGGATATCAGCAGTATCTGTGATGAAAACCAAAGCCAATTTTGTTCTATGTATTTTTCATCAAATATTAGATAAGGTATCTGATATCAGCAACATAACGTATTTTTTGGCAAAATTTCAAGAAGAGGAAGAGCTGTTGTCAGTTGTCACCTGTTGCCGCTGCCTCCTGCAGCCAGCTCTCTCTTTCTCACTCTCTCTCTCTCTCTCTGATGTGTCGATTGAAAATTTTACAAGGTTTAGTAGCTTTATGTTACAAAAATTTGCTTCATTCTTAATGTAATCCCATCTCTTCTATTATTTTTATGAAGCATCCCACTTATCTTATGATAGTTGTTTATTCTATCTATGAAAGTTGCCCAACTCTTCTATTATTTACAACTAAAAGAATATATTGTGTATTTTACTAACAATAATGCCCTTTTAAAAAAATATAATTCATAACCCATTTTTTTATTTAAATTATTCTAATTTTTTATTGCTTTTAGAAAATATAGTAAATTAGTAACACCCTTTGTTTCAAAAATGAAAAATTACAAATATAAATTAATATTAAAAAATTAATCAAAATTTATTTTATTTACAGCGCGTGCACACACACACACATGTATATATCTTATAATTAATTATGTACAAGTGTATGACATTATTGATTTATTATTGTATAAATGATATGTATTTTGATGTTATATGGCATTTAAATGTTGAATACTATATTTGTATTTATTTGCTCAACGAAGCACACTTTTTTGCACCATACACACTACATGCTTATCTTGTACACATTTTATTAACACTATTTTGATTCCAAGTGTTTTCTTAAAGTCTATTTCATTGTTTTCTAAAGTTCATTGAAATTTTCCACATTTTACTACTAATTTTCATCATTTCTCTATATTGATATCAAAATTTCCTTTATCTCTTGATATTTCTCTATTTTGGACCCTCGATATCTAATTTGATATCAATATCTAAGCCCTTGCTTGGTACTTCCGCCAAAGAAAAGTCATCACTTTGGAGAATTTATAATTTCAGTTAGATAGATTTTCTTACAATTTAAGATGTTTCGGTAGAGAAATTGGTTTGTTAGTCATTGTTGATGTATGCTTCTGGGTTTAATATTTAGTTCAAAACTAATATTTGTTGTACTTGGTTCTTTTATGGCTGGTTATATTAAATCAGTTAAATGACTTGTACTGTCATTGTCTCATAAATGTAGATGGAAAAAAACCCTTCACCCAGCTAGACTGAGGGTAGGAAGGTGGACTTTGGAGGAAGACAAACGCTTGAAAGTAGCTGTGATGCTTTTTGGGCCCAAAACCTGGAAGAAAATAGCTCAATTTGTGCCAGGTCGAACTCAAGTGCAATGTAGAGAAAGGTATTGTAGAATAATCTAAAACTCAGTTAGATGCAGCTGATATGAAAACATTGTAAAGGATTGTTTCTGATGGCAGATGGGTTAATTCTTTAGATCCTTCTTTGAATTGGGGTGAATGGACTGAAGAAGAGGATTCAAGGCTGAGAGCAGCAATTGTGGAACATAGATATTGCTGGTCTAAGGTTGCTGCATGTGTGCCTCCACGTACTGATAGTCAGTGCCGCAGGTATGAAGAAGCTTTGGATTTAATGGATGGACAGAATAATTATGTCAAATGTTCTATAATTTGATTCATTTTTAATGCCTGAATTTGTTTTTCTACACTTAATGATAACCAAATATTCTTTTTGTTATGACCAGGAGATGGAAGGTGTTACTTCCACATGAAGTGCCTTTGCTCCAAGCAGCTAGAAAGATACAAAAAGCCGCTCTTATATCCAACTTTGTAGATCGGGAGTCAGAACGACCTGCCCTTGGTCCTAATGATTTTGTTTCATTACCAGCGATAAATTCGGTATCTGAACTTGAAAAGATAAATCGTTCCAGGAAACGCAAGACAAAACCACGGTAGGTTGTCCCAAAATAATTTAGGATTGCTGTTGTTTTAATGCATTTGTATAGATTTTGGTTTAATGCCTCTGTTGTTTGTAGAGAGAGGCCAGAATCTGAGAAGGAGAAAGATACTGCTTTTTGGTAAGTTGTTTTAGTCCTGTCCCTTGCTCCTTGCTGAACTTTGATCATTTTAGACATTTCACTGCTTTAGTAGTGTCTTTTGTTGATTTTCATTTTCCTGGTATTATGCTATGGGAAAATATATATCTCTTTAATACAAATATGCTATTTGTGAGTTTATGCTTGCTTTAATCATGTATGTGATTTGTTCTTTTCATGGAATTGCAGCAATGTTCGAAAGAAGATTAGATCCAAGAGGCCTAGAAAGAACACTCAAATTTGCTCTGAGGAAATCCCAGGGATAAATAATAGTGATGAGTTTGAGATAGTTGGCACGCATGATGCCATTTTAAAGAATGGGTTTATGGAGCCATCTTCAAAAAAGAAAAAATGTACTGATAGGGCACAAGAGGATTCACCACCTCATATGGATTTATCTTCATTAATGATAGACAATAGCCCGGGGGTTGCAGTGTTTGGTGGCGATGATATTACAAAGAATAAAATGTCTTCTAAACCACCACAATCAAAGAGTAAATGTACTGAACTAGCTGAGAGCCATGGACTTACTCAAAGTTTGGAATTGAAGACAACTAATGGTGCTGGCTTTAAGACCCTTGGTGGGACTGATACTGCCTCAACTACGATGAAAAGAGCTCCTAAGCAGCATGATACTACTAAGAAGAAAAAGTCTCCTAAACCCCATTCAAAGAGGAACAAATATACTGAACCAGTTGAGAGCCACAGTCTTCTTTCGTTGCCTCCTCAAAGTTTGCAATTGGGGATGACTAATGGTGATGGTGTTGTGACACTTGGCGGAAATAATACTACCTCAACTAAGAAGAAAAGAGCTCCTGAGCAGCAGCCTATAAAGAATATATGCATTGAAGAATCAGGGAAACACCAGAATTCCACATTGTCATCTGGAAATTCCATGTTAATACAAACTACTGATGGTGCTGAATTTAGACCTGATCATTCATCATCTTGTCGAGACTCAACTTTGTTAATGATGACCAATGGTGAAGAGGTTTGTACATTTGGTGCGAATGATACTTCTATAAAGAGAAGGGTTCCTAAATCGCACATAAAAGGGAAGAAATCTATAGAACCAACTAAGGACAGCCACAGTTTATTGTCAGGTTCTGAAATTTTGAAACCAAGGATCATTGATGGTAATGGTACTCCAAACTTCTCTGTTGTGGACAATACTACCTTCAATGAGAATAGAACGGCTCCCCGGCAGCATCATAGACAGAAGAAATGTACTGAACAATCAGAGGAATCGCAGGATTTTTTATCCGTTGCTTGTCAAGAAGATGGGCCCAAAATGTCGACGACTAGATATAAATCATGTTCTACACAGATTTCCAGAACAACAGATGAAGATGGCATTGCTCTTGCTTCCATTCTACACGGTAAATTGAAGAGAAAACTTAAACTTGCCAAAAGTGGTAATAATCAGGCTTGTTCTCCATCAAATGAA
>JAESVK010000608.1:332303-342695 GCA_017140935.1 Hamamelis virginiana
AAATTAAAGTGCATAATTGAAAGCATAAATTAATAAAAAGTCCTCCTCGTAATTCCAAGTGGAAAAAGAGGGGATATTCTAATGAAATTGAAAGTGCGTAATTAAAAGTAATAATTAAAAACTAAAAAAATAAAAACCTCTTCTCTCCAAGTGGAGAGAGGGACAATTGCATCATGTGTGAAATTGTGTAATTTGAAAAATATTGAAATTAAAATAAAAACTGAGAATAACAACTAAAAAATAAATTCCCTCTCTGAAATTAAACTGACTGAACTGAACAGTAGTACAGAATATGGAAGCAAAAAATAGTCAAGACTTAGATGCACGTGGCATAAAAATCTACGACTATTTCTGATTAAAACTCAACACTCAACTAACAAAGGAAAATAAATTGCTTAACAATTCTTGCACTTGACGAAATTCAACAACAGAGGAAAAAAAACTAAACTGCGTACTGCGTCTCGTACTTCGGACTCCCCTTTCTCTTCGTTGGAGAGGCTGCCTTTTATAGACGCTGAAGACGGTTTTTTTTCTTCATGCCTCTGACACCGGCTGCCCTGCGCTGCGACTTTTGATTCTTTTCTCTTTCTTTTTTCTTTATGCCTCCCAACCACCCGCGACTTCTTCTCCTCTCTTCAGATCTTTTCTCTCCTTCTCACATTCTCTCACAGACATATATCCCTTAGCCACCTTTGTTGACAATGTAATATATATATTATATATATATTATATATATTACATTATATAAATAGTATATTATATATATATATTATTTTATTATTATATTATTTTAATATTAATTAATTAATTAATTAATTAATTATTTTATTATTATTATTATTATTTTTTTAATTAATTAATTAATTAATTAATTACTTAATTTTTTTTTTTTTATACAACTGAAGAACCAATAAATTCACATCGGGTATATATACAAATAATACAAGAATTTCCACAGCTTAAATCTTGAACTTTATAAATCAGTATTTTTTTTAAGCTTAAAAACTCCAAATCTTCTTGAACCTTTGAGACTTCAAAGAAATTGCATACTTTCTCAGTCTTTGGATGAAAAAAATTGGTCAAATCTCTTCATACCAAAGAATATTCATTAGAATACGAATCGCTTGGAGACTTGGGCCGGGAATGCATCTTGATACTCTTTTACTGATTATTGCATGCCTGGTGAAGTATTCTCTGAAGTCTATGTGCTGGAATATGGAACCAACTGCTTTGAAATGCACGTTGATGTAACGCATGCACATTCTACTATAATAGCTTCCCAAAATATAATTAGTAGAGATCCCTAATTATCTCCACAAAAATTATATTTACGGGATCCAAACAGTGGCCCATACTCCTGAAATTAGTAGAAATCCATAATTATCGATGAGAGATCAAGTGGAGAGATTCTCATATACCTTTCACGAATTGCTGGCGGAATCAACCTCAAAAAAATACGATTAGCTGTGATCCATAATTGCCGATGAGAGATCAAGTGGACAGATAGAGTCGATAAAGAAGAGTTCTCCATGGCTGCTAGAGAACTCTTAATTGAAGGGCAGACTGATGGGAAATTTTACTGAAACTGGATCTACTCTCGCCTCCCTCCCATTCTTCTCTTTATAAAACTCTCTCAAGCATCAATTATGAGAGAAGAGAAAAAGAGAAAGCAAGATCCGGTTTTCACGGATCTTGGTCGGCTGCCGACACTCATGATAATCCTGTGTGGGCAATCTCATGCTACAACTGCTTGATTTCACATTGATTTTTACCTGCAATGCAAAACAACAGCAAACCAATTACGCGCACCTGCTCCACACAACTTTAATCTAAAATAAAGATAAAAATAAAAACAAGCTAAAATGCTACTCAATAATTGCAACAATTCTAAAATAACTGAAAAACACTAAAATGACCTAATTAACCTAATTAACATGCCTTTAGGGCTTTAACAAAGCTTACTTTGGGGTTTAATTTCGAAAATTTTAGCACTTATCAGAGAGCGACTGAAAAGAGAAAACCAATTAAATTTTGCCACGTTAAAAAATGATTGGCTAGAATGAAAAGAAAATGAGAGAGTAAACGAGAGAAGAGAATGAGAGAGGGAAATAATATTAAAAATGCTACATCAATGTACTACTCTACATATATTACTATAGATATGTAAGTTGACAAGCATGCCATATTTAGAGAGAAAATATTTTTTTTATTGTGAAAAAGTTTTACCGGTGAAGATTGAATGGAGAGAGAAAGAGAGAGAGAGAAAGAGAGGGAGAGATAGAGAGAGAGTGTGTGTAGAAAAAATTGAGGCTCATTGCATCGAATTGTGCTGTTCTAGGGCATGAATTATGAGCTTTTATTGTAATATTCCATAAATCCTAATCTTTGAAAATGTTGTCAGTTATTAGAAGAGATGAGGAGGAGATGGGAGGTGGAGGGGTCATTGGAGAGGTTTGATGAGATATAGATCATATTGAGATAATGAAGTGATTGTGTTTTAATGGATAAGGGCAAACTTGTATTTTTTTTATTTTTTTTTAAAAATGGACCTCATAGATTATCACTTAAAAATCTCAATGGCCTCATGGTATAAAATTGGGCTTTATGGTAAAGCTTTAATCTTAGGGACTTTTGATTAATCCCCCCCTTTTTGCCTAACGCAGAAAAAAAGTTTAGCATTGTCCCCAAATTTTCAATTTTAACAAATGGGCATCGATGCACATTCATGTACTCGAACCTAACATATCTCCTTCAACAACAACGATATGTGCCAATAGGTCAACATGCTATTAACAAAAATCCTTAAGTATAGTATTACCAGGATAGAAGTAGACAAAAGGAATGTACTGTTAGAATAATTTTTTATCATGTTGTTAATCACTTTTTTTGCTTTTAGAAAAATTGAATCGAATCATATCGATAAGGTTCGAATTGAATCAAAACAATGCGGGTTCAAATGCCTCAATTAAGAGGACTTTTTAAAAAACACAGGCCAAGTGAATTAATCATAACAATAATAAGCAAACTCAACCACAAAAATAAAATAAAATAGAGGAGGAGAAGAAGAATGTAGAGATTGAAGTAAAAAATAAAAGGAACTTTATTAATTACTAACCATCACACGAAGTTACGGCTCGAACTACCCCCGAGCCTTTGGAAGAATCCTACTATACTTCTTGAACCAAGGTCACCTTCAATGCGAAGTCACAAATGACCAAGCAACATCAAAGACAAAATAAATCCCCCATACCCCAAGTTAGGGTAAAAGAGATAGGTGCGCGCTCTCTAATTCATCTGTTGAGTTGATTTGTGTTGAGAGAGGGAGATTCTGTTGATCTTCAGGCCTTTATTTATAGACTTTTAAGTGGTAGTCACCTCATCGGCTTTAACTATTTGTTAGATCACCTTCATCTTCAAGCTTTAACCTCATCTTTAAGCTGGATCATCTTCAACTACTATCTATTCCCATATGGATAAAACTCATTCTTTGACTTGATAATTATCCTCTAAGAGTAAAGAGTTTGGATGCCAACAAACTCCTTAGAACCCGCATTCATGATTGGCTTCGAACTCCTTGAAACTAATCTTTAAATAGCCAACTTATCATTAGCTAAAATTAAATAATTTAATCAAAACCATTTTACAAGCCATTTATTGGCATTTATGGATTAACATACCCCCTCAACTCTTGTAAAAATTGAGAATTAATTTTTAAAGAGTTGATTCAAATAACCCCTTTTTTTTTAAATAATTTTTGGCCTTGATTACTATCAAATAATTCGACCACATCTCATTTCATAAACAAATTCAACACCCTTTTTTTTTTCATTGGTGCTGGAAAGTGCATGACAGCAGAAATCTTTAAATAGTGTCAGAATTTCCTAGAAATATTCACAAAGAATTTCGTTTTGAAATTTTGTATAGTGGAAATACACATGCAAAAGAATTTTTCCATAAAATTTCATAAATTTTGAGCCATTCTAACTAGGTTTGAAGCGCCCCTAAAATTCAGATATCTGTCCTGGAAAATGCAAGATAGAACCGACCTCTTAGCGGTTTTCGAATTTTCAAAAAATAATCACAAATAATTTTGCAATGTAATTTTATAAACTGAAAATAGACATGTGCAAAATATTTCATAAATTTCAGACAAGTTTAGATAGGTTCGAATGACCTCTCAAGTCAGAGTACATGCTATAGTAGAAATTTCCAGCACATTTTAGACTATAGAAAAAGCCACTTTTTGGTATGCAAACCACCTTCAAATGACATGAAATTTTGTGGAGCTCAACTTAAATAAGTTAAGAAGCCATAGGAACAAACGTAATTCACAAATAATTTTTCTATACTTAATTATGAATTTTCTAAGAAAACTGGTCAAGCTGTCAGGATACTAGTAAACTATAAAAATTCTTAGCCATTTGTTTGGCTATTTACTTGGTCACATCGAGGTCAATAATTTTGGCCAAGCTACTGAATCAATTTAATCACTTTTGAGAAAAACCTTTCGCCAATAAAATTTTGATTAGCCCATCCATTTGATGCTAATTTGTTGAGCTCCACAAATCCAATTTGGATATGAAACTACTCATGTAAGATGAGTGGTTTTCTTACTTTGGTCGAACCTAACATCCTCTTTGAAAATACCAAAAAAGTTGCAATGGTCCAAAGTAATTGGCGGAGGTTCCTTGAAAATAAAATCAACATGGAGCGGTTCATTTGAGTGCTTCTACTCATGTAAAATTGAATTATGGCCATCTATTTGACCATCACTTATTTCGTTAACCACCAAATTTTGGTTATCAATCTATGGTTTTGTTCACTTTCTTGGTCAACAGATATTATATCAACAAATGAATCTTGACCGTCTTTTTCATTATTTTGGTCATCATAACCAATAGTTTGGTCATGACGATCATGTATATTGTTATAGACATCAATTTATTCTGGTTGAATGTCATTATAATAACTTCGAACCTCTATAGTACCCCCCAAGTTTAACTTAAGTACTTCCCTTATAATTATTATATTGGGGGAATTGTCCAAAGGTCTCATTTAAAAAGACTTTACTTTATTTAGTCATCTCAAAAGATCTTTCATGCCAAAAGTTCTTTTGTCATGAGTGGATAAAAATACCCCTCCCTCCCTAAACAACCTTTAATGCCACCAACACTCCAATCCAGAGTTTACTACGCCGGACTCAGAATTCACTATATCGGAACCAGAGTTCACTACATCAGGAAAAATTATTTCAAATCCTATCCAATTGGAGTAAGACTCTTAACTTGCCCTTACACTCTAATAAATTACACTAACATCCCCTAGCCTTCACTATCCATATTCCCCATTAAAGGCACTAAGAACCTTCCAATTCTTGACACCACCCAGTACTATATTATTTTCAAATTTTCACATACAGTTCACATATTTACATAACTTGATTTATAGAGCTAAAAACTAGAAGAATAATAAGAAGAAAGAGAAGATTAATAGAAGCTAGAGAGCCATGGAAGAAGTAGTGGTCGAAGGGTCATGAGGAGGCTACTTATTATTCGAAGGTAGATAACGATGCATTGTCACCTAAAGCTAATTCTCCTGCCAATTCCACGAGCGATGATTTGCTAGATTAAACAACTGTAATGGTCCTCTGCTTTTTTTTTTTTTTTTTTTTTTGCATCTCCACTGTTGTTTCGATTCCTCCAGTTAATCTTCGATCTCTCTGCTTCCCATCGTATATTGCCACCGGTAGGAGAATGGATGATTAAGGTGCATTGGAGACGATCTGCATTAGAGACAAAGCTTGTTGGCATTCTCTCTTCCATCTTTTTCTTCCTCTCTATTTCTCCCTCCGTAAATTAGCATCATGTGTATCTTAGGGACGGAGGAGCTCTTAAAGGCAATTCTGTCACTAAAAAAATAGGAACTTAGGTAATAAAACTTTTCTAAATAGGATTGTTGGAAAAAAAAATACTATTAGGAGGATTTTAGCTCATATGCAACTTAAAAAAAAGACTTTTGAGCAAATATCCCTTATTATAATAATGGATTGGACGTGAGGGTTTTTCCCCTCTTTCTCAAAAGGATTGGACATGAGTTGACTACTTGTAAATGGGTATCCAATAATAAGTAATGATTTTACATTTAGCAATCTGGAAATAACATCACACGTTCTGATGTACTTTACAGCCATGGAAATTGGTACAAACATGAGAAAGGTTAGGAACAAAAATAATCAGACAACTTCTTTCCGTGCTCATTAATATAAGAACTTAGGTTTGGTTTCGAGTGTTCTCAGCTTTAACGCCTCTCACTGTCTTCACTCTGCCTCTCTCTTCTCCAAGACCGTAGATAAGAATCGCTTTCTCTCTCTAAAACCAAAATCCGTCGGCAAAGAGCTTTTATACAGGCGGGTATTCCTAAGCCTGTTCGGAAGGAAAATCCCTCGGAAAACGCTTTCTTCAGTCTGCTTTCTTTCCTCTTTTTTTCGCCTCCTTTTCCCTCCTTTTGTAGAGAGAGGGTTCCATTTTACTCTTTCCCTTCTGTTCTGCAGAATCCAGATGGATTCATAGAAAACGAAGAGTTGGTGATGGATTTTTGGGCGTCATAGTATAAAAAAATGTTTTCTTTAAGGTCAGTTTTCAAACTTTAGCTGGCTTGTCTCACGCGGGTCTTTGTTTAATAGCTTTGTAAATTGCTTTAATTTTCTGTTTCTTCATTTTTTTTTTTTATTATATTTTGTTCTGTTAATTTTATAGACAGGCTTTGTAAGAAATTACTGCCTTTCTACGTCAATTGCTTGTTTCCTCATACGGGTTCTTCATAGTTTGGTTTTCAAGAAATAGCTAAAGCTTCAATTGTTTGTCATTGATTTGGTACACATTTTTCTAAACAGGAATTTTTGGAGAAGGCATAGGAGGAAGGTTTTTGTCACATTTGGAGTTTTAGGAAGTGGGTATCTTCTGTATAAACTATATGATGCTCACAGACGTCGACTCGCTGATCTGGAGAGAGAACTCGCGGGAGAGCGAGAAAAAGATCAACTTATTAAGGCCCAGTTAAGAGAAATCAAAATCTCATGTTTTTTGTATTTTGGGCATTGTTATAAATTGTGTTTTCCAAAGATATACATTATTTGGGTTCTGATTTTTGTGGTTTTTGCCTTGGATTGATAGAATGCAAGCCCATTTTGAGAACATTCAAAGAATAGCAGATACGACTACATTGCCTCATGCAATGCACTATTTAAGTAGTCGGATGGTGGAAGAGTTGGACCTTTCGCACTTGACAGAGAGGTTAATGAAAGGGAAGGGTCAGCCCAACAAATTGACATCTGCAGAGAAACTTGAGCTATGGGATAGACTTAAAGTTCTAAGTATGAAGCTATGCTTTGTGATCCTCAGTGTTTCTTCATATTTGGTGCTTGTGATATCCTTGCTTATGTGTTTTCATTAATTTTACTGCAATAAAGGAATTATGATTAAATTACATTGTATAGAACTTGTGTTTCTTAATGCTGATGTTGATTCTCCAGGTTTTACTGGGATGGTGGCATCACTGTGGGCAATGACAGTGCTTAACTTATATATAAGAGTTCAAGTCAACATATTAGGTAGACATTTATACATTGATACTGCCCGTGGTCTTGGAAGCTCTCATCTACTTGTAAGGGTTACTAACTTTTCCTTACTTATGATGAAGTATTTATCCACATACATTTCTCTTTCATCAGTGGCGGAGATGTTATTTAATATAATTATACGTATCACCTCTTATAATTCTCAATAGCATATTTTTCAGTCTGAGAAATTTAGTGCATCTGATTTGGATGCTGATAAATAATTGACAGTTTCTCAAATTGTAATTTAATTATCCATACTACTACTGTTGTTTTGTGGAAAGTAGTGTTAATGAAGCCTGCACATCCTGCTTCAATTACTCTGCCACTCATGTTCATTAACAGTGTGACTCCTCACAGGATGGGAGGGAGGCTTTCACCTTTCACCCAACAATAATGTATTTGAAGAGATGTTTATTAGTTTAAACATGTGGAATACTTTAATGTAGTATACAATGAACAGAGAATGGTACAGCAGTCTAGAGTGTTGAAAAATAGTATACAGTGGTCTAGGAAGGTTTTCATATTTGAGGCATCACTTCAGATGTTGTTTTCTTCAGCATTATTGTAATAGTTATCTTCTGCTCAATTCCAACTCATTTTGCTTCCATATGTTATGGGTGTTAGCTTATTAGCTTTAGTGTGTTCGGGCTTGTGCCTTAGGTTGTGCTAGCTTGAGGGCTTGTGTACCTAACAAGGTTGGGCCAGACATATGGTGTGCTTATTGTTGTCCTAGGTTGGTTGACATTCTAAGTATTTTGGTAAAGTGCACTTTGCATGCTTGAGTAAGGCTGCTCCCACCCCCCCCACCGGCCCCCTTTGCTGTTGTTGAACTTTGTAGTTTTTTCCTTAAGCTTTCTGGACTTAAATACTTATCAATTCCATAGCTTTTTTTTTTTTCCTCAGTATTCAATTTGTTTGGATTTCTTGTAGATGAAAAGGCTGAACCAGTGGAGTTGAAGTCTTCCTGAAGTGGAATTTTCTTATAATAATTCAGAGATAGAATTGATATGGTAGTCATCCTTTAAAACCATAAATGGCCATTCCATCCCACATGTTCTAGATTGTAATCTTGTGCTTTTGTTTGAAGATGAAATGGTATAGGAAACTATAGTCAGACTCATTCTGAAAATGCAATGCAAGAAATATGTAAATGAGTGTTGCTACAAGATGATTCTTAGTAGGAGATATTATATAGTGTCTATAGGACTTGAAAGATTCTGTACTGGTGTGCATGTCAATCCAAGTAAAAGGAAGTTTCTGTCATACCTTATTCTTAAGAAGTTTGGTAATTATGCCCATCTTGTAAATCTTCTTGTGTATATCCCTATTTCAATGTTACCTAGCATTACAAGTTTCGGGGGGATCCTTTTGTTCTTTTGGATGCTGAGTTGATTTTCTAAGAGAAGTATGGAGAGTCGTATCAAATGAGTTTGAGGATGTGATGATTAGTTATAGGATGATACACATTAGAACATTGCTCATATAGATTGTTCCTGATCATTGGAGAGATTGTTTGTGGATTGGGAGCGTGAGTTTGTAAGAAATTTGGAGATGTTTATTTTCTTTGTATCTATGTGTATGTGATAGAGTGGAGTTCTTGCAAAAGAAAGTATTTTTTTTTTTGGGCTACCATAAAAAGCGGATAATTAGTATGGAGATGAACTTTACTTTTTGTTTTTACTTAGTTATTGGGTTTTATGTTTAGATGGGGTATTGCTTTTTAAAAAAACATTTAGATGGGGTATTTTAGTGTTTTCAAAGTTATTGGATAGTGCTTAAGATAGGCATTATATGGAGTGTACCAACTACTGATACCTGTAAGGATTGCTGATAGACCTCAGTGTGGATCACACCAACCAAAAACCATTTAGGGCTCCCAAATGTTTTGAAAATATCGTAGAAAATATGGAGAAAGTATAAGAGCCTAAGAAGTATGGATAGTTCTCCTGAGATGCCGTGGTGGTGTTGAATGCATGTCATACACGACGCTCCTCTGACACGACACTTCTCTTTTTGCCTCCTTTTTCTTTTTCTTTTTCCTTTTCAATTCAAGTAGGATTTTTAAAAATGATACAAAGAGATTCATTTGAATGATTTGTGTGATGCTACAATATATAATATAATATATATTTTATTAATGTCGTGTCCCATCTGTGTCATATCCTAAATTTTTTAGGATTTGTTGTGTTTGCGTGTTCGTGTCATGTCGTAACTATTTCATGCGTCTGTGCGTCTTAGATTAAGAGCTCAAAGTGTATTTTAGGAATTTCGAAGAAAGATAACTTTGGTAAATTCTTTGCTTTGAAATGCACTTACACGGACCAATTTCTTTTCCATAAATATACGGTAATAAATTACTAAAATGCATTTATTGTATTCTCATGCACTCATTCAACACATATAACTTCCTAAAAAAAGAAGGAAAAAGAAAAAAGAAATATCGTTAGAAGTTTATATCAATCCTACCATTGGCACTAGAATCATTTATCCAGTAATCACAATATGATAGGTCACTTTGATTCTTGGAACCCTTGCCATGTCTTGTTAACTCATCTTGGTAAGAGCAAATACTCTGTTGATCCTAAAGGGCACCCTTACATATCATATCTTCTCAAAGTAAATCTTTCATATCTTTGTCATTTTATCATTCCCTTCATCAGGTGGTGATGGATGAGCTTCTACTTATTGTGTCTTCTTTCCATTGGTCTCTCTCTCTCTCTCTCTCTCTCTCTTTCACACACACACCCACCCACCCACCCACCCACCCACCCACC
>JAESVK010000608.1:342795-376726 GCA_017140935.1 Hamamelis virginiana
CAAGTAAAGGAATAACCATTCCTTTTTTAACCTAGATGAATGGCCATTCCATTCCTTAGGGAATGACATTAAATAAAAAAGAAAAAAAATTTGTTCACCCTCAACTTCCTTAACGTTGTGACACCAAGCCCAACAGGATCATCAGTGCCAAAAGTCCCCGTGAGTGGGTGAGGTTAAGGTTGATGGAGGATGTTATTGAATCCAACATTGGAAGTAGATATTCGAAAGATCCTGTACTTAACCCGTACATCTCCTAGTAACAACGTGTTTTAATAGGCAATCCAAGAAAGCAAAAACGACGCACTTGTCACGTAGACATGCATGTATGGGCTTTTCTTTTGAGTGTGCGAGCAAAGCGGTAATATTGTTACTTTGTGAAGTCGGGGTAGTTACGAATGGTATCAAAGACGAACAACTCTGTTTTTTTGGTGGGGAGAATGTAACAACTAGCCCAACAGTACCAATAGTTCCAACAGTTCTCGAGAGTGGGTGAGGGTGAGGGTGAGGGTGAAGGGAGGGTTTACTGAATCCCACATCAGTAGTGGATAGTCCAAAGATCTTATACTTAAGTAGAGGCTGTGCATCTCCTAGTAACACACATTTTAAGGGGTAACTTGAGAAAGCAAAAGTCGTGCGCTTGTCATGCAGACGTGCGTGTATGGGCACGTTTGTTGCGCATGCAAGCAAAGCGGACAATATTGTTACTTTGCTAAGTGCGGGTCATTACATACGCCGTCATCAACGCAAGGTTCGAAGTATCGGACGATTCCGATACGTATCGCCCGAGTTAACTAGGTCTCGGCAGTGTCCTGGACGAGAAATCGTCCCGAGTCAAACATTCAGGCGAATTTGCATAAACTCGTTTATCTTGGCCGAAATCTCGGCCGAGACGAGATGAGATGCCAAGTTCTCGGTGTATTGTCTCGTCTCGGACGAGATGACCAAGATGATAGCAACCCTTGCAGCAAAAAAAAAAAAAAAAAAAAAGTAGAAGAAGTCGCAGCAGTGCAGTACCCTCCGCTGTAAGCTAGAGGAACCCTGGAAAAAAAAAAGGAGAAGAAGAAGCAGCGGCAGCAATAGCAGAACCCTTGCAGCAAAAAAAAAAAAAATGGAGAAGAAGAAGAAGCCGCAACAGACTGTGAGCTAGAGGAACCCAGAAAAAAAGAAAAAAAGAGGAAGAAGCAGCAGTCGTCGCCACTTGCCAGCCAGCCTCCTCTTTTTCTTCTTCTTCACTCTCTGTACCTATAGGTCCTGCGAGGAAAAGGCTTTTTTTTTTTTTTTTTTTTTGAAAAGAAAATTGGTTTCTGTACTTGCGAAGAGAAAGATCTAGAAAGGTTATTACAATTAAAGGCATATTAATTTACAAATATACCCTCTTTTTAATCATTATAATTAAAAAAGTCAAAACTATAGTTAAAAATATATTAATTTTCAAATATACCCCTGTTTTTATCAATATCATTAAAAAAATCACACCACTTATTTTATTTAAATATTTTACTTATAAAAACTGCCAATAATATTAGATTTTTTTATAAATTTTATTAATAATTATACCCTTTATGTTAGGGACACTAACATAAGTATTTTGTACCACAAAATTCAAAGATTTTTTTAACATAACAAATAGACAAAAGAATTAAAAATCTTAGGGACCTTAAGATGGAAAATTGAATACTCCTAAATCCCTAAGTTCCTAACATAAGCATTTTACACCACTAAATCTAAAGGTTTTTCTAACATAATAAAAAGACAAAAATTTAAAAATCTTATGGACCTTATGGTATAAAATTGGACTTCGTGGTAGCGCGCTAGCGCCTTTTTTATGTTTTTTTGTCGTATCATGCACTCTGAGGCATTTATTTAAATTGTTTGATGGTTCCAATGTGATTGCCTAATTTTTTCTGGTTTTTCTATGATTTTTTTTTAATTTTTTTGAATATTGTTTCATGCCTAAAGTTGCGTCTCGCCCGATACGCGACGAGATATCCGAAACCGCGACGTCCGGGACCGAGACGTGACGACGTCCGCGACCGTGACTTTGAACCATGCATCAACGTCAATCCCAACTGTTGGTATGTCCACCAGTTTTTAAATTGGTGGAGGATACATTTCATAAATCATATTGAATTATTAAGACCAATTTCTCTGTGATGAAGTTGATGAGAGACTTGTGTGAATGCTTCTTGGAAACATTGATTGTAATGAGGATAAACGATTGAGTTCGCAATTGTAACAACTCTGGCACCTGATGTATTGAAAGTTACTAATGTGCAAGATGTTTTTGGAGGCCCAAGTAATTGTGAAGCCAATTTTTGCATTCCACTATCTTCTTAAATAGACGAGTCAAGTTTCATAATGTAATTGAAATTGCACTCCAAATTCTGAAGCCTATAGCTCCAATTGGCAACTCTTCAATGCATTGTAGGTTTGGATGTAAACCTTAATGATAACATTTGTAGTGGAGGAAATAAGAAAATGGAAGTCCTTTGAGGATTTGAATCATTCGTTAATGAAATGACCCGGGACAAAGAAAATGTAAAAATTCCCTTGGTAAAGAAATTGGCACCGATCGTCCACCAACCTTCTTTTATATTCCGCAAAACGTAGTTTATTAAAATGTGTATATATATATATATATATATATTTCGTGGTGGGTATAGGTAAATGGGCATGGGATCATGAAGATGATGACGAAAGAGAATGAAACCAATTCCATTCCATTATTTAAATTGTTGTATCGGTCATTGGAATGGAATTAGCATTTCTTTCTTGCCCATTCATTCTTGTAGCAACCAAACACTGTGAAAGAGAATGACCATTCCTGTTCGTTAACCTTTCATTCCATTCTCATTCCTATTGCCATTCAAGCTTACCAAACACAGCCTTGATGTTGGAAAATACAATTCTTTTTTTTACTTTGTTGTCAAATCACATGTGCAATTCATTTGAATCAAAGGACATTGATGGTGTTATTTTCCATACTAGGCCATTATCCAATGTTGGCCCCACCAAAGCTTGTATTGGGAGGGATGTCTTAGATAGGGTCCTAAACTTTAATATTTCATGAAGGGGCTGCTCCTAAGACTCGAACCTCGGCATTCACGCTTGATAGCCCGAGACCATTTCACCAATGGTCATTGCCAATGTCATTGCCTATACTACTATTAATAATTATGGCCACTTCCGTTTGAATTTTGAAGTCATTTAATGATACTTTCATTTCCCCCAAGCGCCCCCACTCCGTGCCCTGTGAAAAAAGGATTGACTAGGGCTCATGTTGGTTCCCCTCCAATAGATTTTTGTGAGTTTAATCACAATAGTGGTGGTTGCGTTTGAGAATCTTATTTGCTTGGATTGTTAGTTTGATAATGAATAGCTTCAGAGGAGCTATGTTGTAAATGGATAAATTTGATGTGGTCATTTGCTTGTTTTCACTTTATGTGCTGTTATAAATAGCTTATTTTAATTTCTTTTTTTGAAGTGCTCTCTGGTTTGTTGAGAATGTGATAAGTACTATTCAAGCAATTTGCTTGAGTGCATTCCTCTTTGCCCCTTTTCATTCATTATTATAGGGCCAGTATATGGACTTCTGTTTCCTAATTGATGCGGGTTGAGTTATGGTTTTCCTAGGTTAACTTTGTTTGAGGCTGTTTGAGTATTCATGGACTAAATTCTTGCTGATATTGGCAAGATACCCATTGACCAATTGTTTCTCAGGAGGTCTTGAGGTAAAATAAATCAAAGAGATATCAGCTAAGAAATCCTTTCTCATAAGTTCCCAAGCTATAATCGATTAACTATAACAGTTTGTGTAGTTTCTTCAAGAGATTCTCGTCATCTCGCTAAATATCGACCAATTTCTTCATGAGAATAGATATTTTGATTTTGTTAAGAATTGTTGCATTTCTCAATGAGATTCGTGATTTCTTAGAGAAATCTTCTGAATTCTCTAGAAAAGTTGTTGAAAAGCCATGTCCCATTGCTGATTGCTGAAAAGTCATTTCACGTTGCTGAAAGGATAAAATTTTGCAAAAGCCATGTGAACATGGTTCGCAAGTCGCAACTGCTAAAATCCAAGGCTCCTCATCAACCTTTGCTGACAGCCAACCATACATTAGATATTAGACCATGGGCTAGCAAGATTGCAATTTGCAAAAGCCAAAGCCTTTGCAGCAAAGCCTTTTTAGCTTTCGCATGGACATGGCCTGTGTAATGGCCGTATGGCCACTTTTTTATATAATATTGAAGTATTATATTATGTTAGTATCCATTTCTTGCAGAAGCATGACTGTATCCACATCATTCCCCAAATTCACTTCTTGCAAATTGTTGAAAACTTTATGTATCACTTGAGATATGCTGCTTATTACATCTTAACTGTAGAGTTTATATTTTATAGATATCACTTAATTTAATTAATGTATATTTGCAGTTGTTATAAAAACGTATCTAGGAGGGAGAAAATCTGATCCTAGATGGGAGCACAAAATGCCCATGTTTGAATAAAAAAATGGCACAATATGCAAGTATTATGGCCATCAAATGAAGAGTAGCGAAGTGACGTTGGCTAAAGCAGCATTTAACGGAGTTAGATTCAAATAAAAATGTAGAAATCTGTGAAATTGTGTATCCTAAAGTGAAACAGGGTAAAGCTATAGAAAAGGAAAAAAAAAAGGTGAAACGAATGGAGGACATTAGAAAAGAGCTAAGAGAACATCTTATTTTGTTGATTATCAAAAAAAAAAAATAAAAATAAAAATGAAAGAGCTAAGAGAACATCTGTTGAAACCCCGATTAGTTGATGATGATAACGATGTTGATAAAGACAATATTGTGATGTACTCAAATGTTATTAATCCACATAACAGGGTGGCATATTGGCAAGCAAATCGTGCTTCAAAGTAATTTGAATGGCAGAGAGAGCAGGTGAGAAGATACATTAGAAAAGGGGAGAAAAGAAGATGAAGGGGGGGAGGCTCCTCTAGTAGTAGTAGAGGACTAAGAGAAAACGATGCTTTGATCAGCTGAATTTAGAGTGTTTAAGAGTCAGAAGTTCACACTCCAACGAATCCTTACAATACTGAGAAAACAAAATAAAAGGCAATTATGTAGATGTTTAGTAGAGGGAGGTGAAGGTAGATTGATTGCAAAATTCATGATCCACGAGAATGTTCCACCTGAGAAGGTATTCACACCATTTCAAAAATGTATGCGGGACACCAGAGTTGGATTAGGAGTTGTCATGTTACCTTGTTTGAAACCAAAACCAAATATCTATGCATGGAGGTAGTTACTACTAAATATTATCACGTGACAATTGAATTCATATTTGAATATAATTTCATAATTCATATAATTGGCACATTGTATCTTGTTCTCCTTAAAATAATTTACGGGTGTAAGAGACAAATCAATACATAGGTGATATAAAACCAAAGTTTAAGCAATATGGTTGCACCGTCATGCATATGGATGGACAAATTTAACTAAAATGTCCATCATCAACTTTAAGGTTTATTGCAAAGGGATGACAACCTTCTCAAAGTTGGCCGGTGATTCTGACAAAATCAAGGACCAAGATTTAATTTATATTCTATTGAAAAATGTTGTGCACATATTTCGAAGTTTGGATTTTTTGTGGGACAGGGTTTTGCATTTGGCTTCTTTATGAGCTTCAGTTTCGAAGGAATTTCTGGGTTGCCCTTATTTATTATTAGGGGAAACTGGATTGCGGTGTGTAAAATTTGAATTGGACTTTTTTTTTTTTTTTTAATATTTTTTTCTTGTAGGACATTTTGTCCTCATTTGTACTTTTTTCTTTCTCTAATAAAATCTTTTTGTTGCTAATTTTTTAAAAAAAAGGAAGAAGGAAAAATGCTGTGCACATTGTGGGAAGGAAAATGTTGTGCATGCGGTCTCTGATAATGCTAATGTATATAAAAAGGTTAATGCCAAAATTTAAATTGTGCTGGACACTTTGTGCAGAACATTGTGTTGATTTAATTTTTGAGAATATTGTGGAGAGAGAGTGTGTGTGTGTGTGAAAGAGGTGATCATTAAGGGGAGGAAGATCACAACTTTTATGTCAATCATGGTTGGTTGTTGGCTAACTATTGTGGAGGGGAGATTGTGCAGCCCGGCAGCACACAGTTCACTATAAATTATATTGCCCTTGAAAGCTTAACGAGGAGGATAACAGGTTTGAAGTCCCTTTTCACTTCAATAGAATGGAGTAAGTATTCATTGAGTCGAACAACGTTGTGGCAAGAGGTCCAAACCATAGTTCTTAGCCATAGTTTTTGGGATAAAGTTACTGGAGTGTGCAATATTTTTGTTGATTTCAAACAGCATGAAGCCACCAATTAGTACTGATGTTTTGTGTTATTGGATAGCACAAAGCAAAGATTTGGACCATTCCTAAGATGTGCTTGATGGAGAAGAATCTATCCCGCATTCAAATATCGTATTCTCCAACAGAATGATAGGTCTTTGAGTGAGTTTTTTTAGTACTTTATAGGGTTTATGTGTAAGAATTAAACTTGTTTATGCTCTTAACTACTGATATTGAACTGCAGAAGTAGTGGGAAGAGATTGAATTTTCTAGACTTATCTGGACAGAGTCCAGAGCTTCATTCCATTACACTGCATATTCTTGCTATTAAATAGTGGACTTCAATTCCTATCAATTTTTTATTTCTTGTATACAGTGAGTCTGAATCTCTACTCCTTAAGCTTCTTCTGCATCTATCAGAGAGAGAAATTAGCCTTAGTTTTCTTTGTTGGAAGAGGTTGTGGGATTACTTATGTGGATGTGAGAGAGAATTATTAGTAATGGAACGGCTGTGGTGGTGTCAATGAATTTGGTACTTGGTTGGTCGGATAGGTTATAGTACTGGGTTGATACGTATTAGTTGTACATGGATAGGCAGATGCTAATCAAGCATATTGATTCTGAGTTGGATGATGTCTTACTAATGCAAAGCATGTGAACAAGAAAGGTGCAAGTTGGATTTATCTAGGATGTTCTTTGTGTAGGAATGATTATAATCCATCTGGGGGTTACGTTTAGTTAGTTAATACTACTTAGTTACTTCAGCAAGCCAGTTAAGTTTTAGCAAGTAGTTAATGTGGTGGCTCTATAGAGTTTACTATTTATGCTACTGTAGTGCATTCTAGCCGTGCTACTACATTTGTGAACTACTGTTTATTTTTGGTTACTTTTATTTAGCTTGGAATTGATGGTTGAGATTAGTTTGATTCAACAGTTAGAATTAATTGTTATTAGGGTTTACAAGTCTAAAAAGGGGTGTAATATTGCTCTTTTGGCTGTGATTGTGGTGGTATTGAATCCTCCTCTTCCTTCCTCAACCCATTCCTCTCTCCCTCTGTGTGCCTATCTATGCAAACAGATAACAGGTAGAATGATACCCCCCCTCTCTATCCCAAAACACATTGATATTTTATTGATTATAATTTAATTTGTTAAAACCCTTATGCTTATAGTATTTGTCAAACCTTGACATTTAATTTCATTTTCTCTGGAACCCTGACAGTCCTTTAGTTATGCATAGGCACATCCTAATACCAATCATGATAATAATACTCCCTCCGTCCTACAAAGATAGGCCTTCTTTCCTTTCTTGGCTGTCCTAAAATGATAGTCCATTTTGAAAAGTTAAATTGTATTTCTTCTAATTTTCCCATATTACCCTTTATTATTCCAAGTATGCCTTGACATGACACCAAATGCAATTATAGAAAAAGGGTAGTTTTGGAAATAAAAGGTAAAAAGGATCACAAATCAATGCATTAATGAGTTTTCTTAATATGCGTGTTTTTTGGAAGAGGCCTATTTTTATGGGACGGAGGGAGTAGTACTATAGTAGTACACCAGTCCAAAATCTCTTTTAAAGTGTGGTTGAGCTCCCGTTTGGAGAAATTTTTTAAGTTCGTCACTCAATCTTGTTTTTGCTCTCTCTCTTGCCCTTCACTCCACTAATGTAGGTTGTAATAATATCTTTTGATATTTGTGAGCATTCAATAGAGATTTTTCAGAATGGGTGTGATTGACTTGTTACGTTCTTATTTATTTCTTCATTTCTTTTTCTTCGTTTTCTATCTTATACTTTCTTTAAATTTATTGCAATTACACATTGGTTAGTTCTTTGAACTGAACCACACTTTAAACCTATAAAATAACCCTTGCAATCCCTACTCCAAGCCCTTCTTTTACCAGTTTTGGCTCATGCCTAAACTTGCTTACAACAAATCATAACCTTAATTTATTATAACAACTTTTGAAAGATCTGGCAATGTCTATGGAAAGAATTGAGTAACCATACGGTTTAACCTCAATTTTAGCCTAGTACTTTATGTGGTTCTATCTTAAGAAGAGTGTATTTCCTTTGTTAGAAAATAGGAACAATGCATTTCTTGGACTGTAACTGTATAGGGTTTAAATAGATTATTAGCAACTACCTATTATGAGATGCTCATCGAATATAATTTACCAATCCTTAATATGATGAAATTAGATAATGAATAACTACTGTGTGCCATAGAATGCCTTGTTATCATATGACCACTTTTGTTTCTCTTTCATTTGCAACACTCTCTCTCAAATTGGAGGGATGAAAATTGTAAGTTTCGAAGAAAACTTAAACTGCTATATTAACTTAAGAGTAAGAGTTTACAAGTTTATATATATCATAACTAAACAATAATCCTAAGACAGAAAAAAAATAATACTAAACTGCCCTTATAATAAATAAGAAATACTAAACTAAAAATACATCTGAAATCTCACACCCCCTTTCAAACTCATGATGCAAATCCAGAGACAATCGAGAGTTTGTCAAGTAAAAACTGAAATCGAGCAGTGGTATGGTTCTTAGTGAAGAAGTTTGCCAATTGTAGTGACGAAAAGACAAAGGGCAGGTGAATAGTACCCTGTTGGAGATGGTGGCGAACAAAATGGAAATCAATTTCAATATGCTTCGTTCGCTCATGAAACATAATTATGAGCAATCGGAATCACACACTTATTATCACTATAAAGAGGAGTCGGCAAAGATAGAGAGACACCCAAATCAAAAAGAAGCCAAACAACTTCAGCAGTAGCTTGAGCCATGGCACGATATTTGGCCTAAACGATAGAGCAAGCAACAACTGTCTTTTATTTACTCTTCCAAGAGATAAGAGAATCACCAAGAAAAATTCAGAAGCCAATAGTAGACTTGTGATCGGTAACATCACATGCCCAATCAGAATTAGCATATGCTCGAAAAGTCAGAGATAAAGTTTTAGACAGAAGTAACACTCAAAAATAGTACCTCTGCCATATCCTTAGATACATAACGATGCAGCCCAGTGAGTAGTATGAGGAGAGGAGATGAACTGGCTAACAACATGAACAATATATGAATGTTGCCAAGAGAGCTCAAGAATTCAGTGAATTCAGATAGAATACTCACCACATAGATCAGAACAAAGAATCTCGATGATGGTGGAAAATTGAGTTTGCACCATGGAGTGAAATTCCTGATAAATGTGATAAAAATCTGACTTTCGAGATAAGAGATCAACCCTACAAAAATGACTAAAATTATAAATAAAAGACATAATATCCAGATCCACCTTTAGTGGCAATAGGGGAGGGTCCCATAAATTAGTATACACAAGATCAAAAGGAGAAATAGAAACAGAAGTACTACTTTTATTAAAAGGTAATGATAATATTTTGGCAAGCTTACATCCACTACATTCAGTAATGTCACTAACAATAACTTTACCCAAAAAACCAATTGAAACAAGACTCTGAACCGGTTGCTAGACGAAGAAATCTCCACAGGAATCTGAAGGTACTCAAGAGTGTATAAATCACCAACTCTATGCTTGATCCCAATCTCCTTCTTGGATGTCCAATCCTGAACAATACAAGTAGAGGAGGAAAACACAACATCAAAACTAGAATCACAGAGTTGACTAATAGACAATAAGCTAAGAGATAATTGGGGAACATAATACACATTATGAACAGAGAAAAGATGAAGAAGAGGGAAGAATAGAACCAATAGAGGTGATATGCATGGGAGAACCATTAGCAATAGTAGCAATAATAATTGATGGAAGTGGTTTTTTTTTTTTTTTTGGGGGGGGGAGGGGGGGCACAGTGAGTAAGAAAAGAAATTTTAGGTGTCATATGATGAGAAGTGTCTGAATCAAATATCCAAGTAATAGAAGAAATACCCGAGGAAGAAGAACCAATCAAACCTGAAGAAACAGTAGAAAAAGCAGAAGCGTGAGTCTTGAGTCCCAGAGGAAGAGGTAAGAAGAGACTGTAGCTGTTCAACCATAGACTATAAGGTAGAGGGAGTCAAATTGTCAAATGTAGAAAAGTCAAAAGTTTATGGTGGGTGAGATGTAGACTGTGAAGAGGGGCGTGAACCAAACTGAGAGGAAGATCATCTCTGTGTGGTAAGCTTGGGACATGCACGATTCCAATGTACTTTATGACGATAGAAGCTACACTTATCAACACCAACCTGCCGTTTGGGCTTGCCTGTAAGCTGAAGAAGTTGAGTAGGAGGAGTGGGAAGCAGAGGAGGTTGTGTAGTAGGAGCCACAAAGACAGAGTGAGACGGCATCATGGAATGAGTCACTTTAAAGTGGGTTTCCTCTACAAGAAGTTCTCAAACTGCATCATCAACCAAGATAACGGGACACGATGGAGAATAACTTCATGGAGAAGCTCAAACTACTCATGAAGAGCCATAAGAAACTGAGCGAGTCCTTGTCTCTCTCTACAAGCAATACAACTGTCTAACAATTGAAGGTTGGGTGGCTCCATAAGGGTTAACTGATCCCAATAACTAGTCATCTTAGCGTAAAATTCCTGAATGGACGTGTCCTTTCGTTAAGCAGCATGTATAGAGATCTCAAGTTCATAATGTTTGGCAAAATTGGATTCAAGATAGATGCCCTTTAAATAATCCCATACTTTCTTGGCAGTGTCATATTTTGTGAAGTTTTGACCCATACTTCGTTTCGCAGAATTATGAAACCAAGTAAGAACCTCTGTATTCTCCATTTCCCATCTAGCAATGGCTTTATCATACCCTTCAACTTTAGGATCGGATAGTCTAATTTCAGTTCCAGTAACATAACCCCAATGTGCTTTGCCAAGTAAAAAAATTCTTCATCACATTGGACTAATAAGAATAGTTGTCCTCATTGAGTCTAATTCTAATAGCTTGTAATTTATCATCTGCCATTATGAATAATTAGGAACTAAATAATTAAGAGAAGAGGAAGATTGTTGGGGATTTGATGTTAAGAAAAAATTGTACTAAACTGGACTGCTATGGTGGTGCAAATAGAGATGGACAAGTCTAGTATATGACTCAAAAGGCAAGAAGAAAGAGGTGCTGGGTACAGAGAAGAAGACGGATAAGAGGGTGCTGCAGGTTTCATAGAGGATCTGTTGAGGTACAGACTTGGGTACAGGTTTGTTAGGGTCTTGTGATAACAGGTGCAGAGAGAGGAAGACAGAGAAGAGGGTGTTCCAGGTGTGCTGCAGGTTCCTGAGAGGGTCTATTAGGGTACAGACTTGGGTACAGGTCTGCTGTGGTGCTGCTTGGAGAGAGAGAGACAGAGATTCTAGGGTGTGATTCTAGCAAGTGCCAAGAGAAGGAAAGAGAGGGAGGATACTGCTGCTGTGCTATTATGGTCCTGCTATGCTGAGAGAGAAAAGGGGTCTGCCTACCTGTGTGCTCTGATACCATGTAACTTTTGGAGAAAACTAAAACTTCTATATTGACTGAGATCTAAGATATTACAAGTCTGTATACATAGGAACTAAACAATAAACAAAGGAAAATACCAAACTACCCTTGTAATAAATAAGAAATAAACTTGAAATACATATAACATCTCACAAAAACCATGATCAATTTGCACAAACAATGAGTTACAATTCACGATTCGTTGTTCCAATTCTTTACTTGGGTGATGCTCTCCATTATGATCTTGAAGTTGAGCTGCCACTGCTGTCCTTTGAATTTGGTTGGTGTAGCTCTCCTTTAATATTACCACCATAGGTAGGGAGAGGGTTTTTTTTTTGGGTACCCACATGATGAGAGTAAGGCATCACATGCCTTTCACAGAGATGGATGGCATCACATGTCTACGCACAAGATAACATCAGATGTCTTCTCGAAGGAAATCAAACCTTCATGTGCTCAAGTTAAAGCCACTTGGGTCAAGTCTTTACCATAAAAATTGGGTCATTCTAGCCCTGCCTAAATTTAAAGAGGGCCTACACTAATTTGAAATATAATTAGGTCACTTGGGTTGTAACCAACAGTCTCTTAGGCTTTAATAACTCCGGCCACATGGCCCTCACTTTCTTTCAGCTGGGTTGAAAAATGACAGCTCAAACAACTTCTAAGAGGTACTTATTTTGGGCCCAAACACAATGAGCCCCAAAAATAATCTTATTTGGGTTTCAAACCCTTGTAGAGCAACAGAATCATGGATGACTGAAGTGGCGGTGTTGTCAAGGCAAAGGTTTCTTGGACAGCTGATGGGTTTATTGGACAGCTGATGGGTTTATGGACCCCAATTGAGCTTCTCTGTTTGTTTGGTGTTGTAGATTCCTAGTTTCTATTCATCTTATCACCTCACCCCAGTATTTTGGAATGGGTATTATGGTTAGAATTATATTCCACTCATATTAGTTCCACTATATATTTGCCCATTTCTTCTTTGGATACATTCCTTCTGTTAGGCCTGATGTTTTTAGTTGCATTTCTAAAAGTGATCCTTGGTAACCTGTTTTACAGGAGGAAGCGGATCCCTTTGACAGGCATGATGAGCAACAGTTTCTGGCGAGTGCTGATTTTCTCTCTAATCATGGTATACCTGCCTTGATTTCTGATCTGCAGGTCGCAGCAACAGAAGTTCTCAAGGGGTAAGTCTTCTCTCACTACCTTAAAATTGAGCAGTATGCATACAGAATGTCAGTCTGACAATCAGAGGAGACTTAGTCTCTTAATCTCGTCTCTTAACGGAAAATTGTTTGTTCATTTTCTGGATCATTTTTTTCCTTTTTCTCCTTTTAATCAAGAATGTATCTGTATCCGAAGTGAGAAAAAACAAGAGATAACAATAGCGGGATGGCACATGCTTGTTGAAGAAAAACAAGCAAGGAAGAAACAAACTAGTATTGTCCACAGCAATCAATCCCCCTCAGCATAGTTTCTTAGGAATAGAGGATTTTCCAGACTTGATCCTAATAAACTGACTGATGCTCGAGGCAAAAAATCTAAGATAATTTTGACCTGACTTACACTTTGTCCACTATGTGGAGACTGCAGGAACCATCATTGGGCAATTAGGCCCCGGCACTCATCAAGCAAGCTTTCCTACAAATTTGTCATAACCTAGCTAACCATAGAAGTTATCCAAGTTGAGCTCGTTTGCTTCCATCACATAGGCATTGAATACATGATAAATTAACTCTTCATTCTCCTTTCAGTGATTTCATCTCTTGCGAATAATCTGCGGAAATTATTGTTAACTGCATGGAAATATTTTAAAATTTACTATCACAGATCTATTTACATGTTTTGGACAATTTTTATGTGCAGAAAGCAGTTGAGGGATTTCTTCAGCACTTTGGTACTCCATGAAACTATTTTGAAGATACTGGACACGTTCATGAGCACGGGGAAACCACATCAGTGGGTTGATTACTTGATGCCTGAGGATGCTAGATCGTACGAACTAGCCATGGTCTCCAGCAGTGACAACACAGATCATTCTGATGTCACCAAATTTCATTTACTTATGGTGGAGACACTTGCAGTGATATCAAGGTATGGCAATTATGTTCAGATGTACCAATCTAGAAGTAAAATTTTAAAACTCAACTAAAAGGGTGCCAATCAAATGCACAACTCCATCGGATCCAAGAGCCAATTTTAAGCATGTGATGCACCGGTTAACACAACTATCCTAGTTGGACCCTGAAACAATACACCACTTAGAAGAATATGACTTGCTCTAAGCAGTGTATTACTGCTGGTAGTGGGGTCATGTTCTCACATGGCAGTGTTGGCTGCGTCTAATCACCACTCTTTTAAGTGCGTTTAGAAGCAACTTAAGGATGAATGAATTGCAAGGCACTCGTCTGTATACTTTTCATTTTCAGAATAGTAAAACTGTGGAGACAGAGATACTGAGAGTAGCCAATGGCCTATTTCCCTGTCTTGTAAGGGGGTGGTATCCTGGGTTCTAACACAAAAAGGAAAAGGAAAACTAGAAAGATAAATAATTATTTTAGTGGTTTTTTTTTTAAAAAAATAAAATAAATTTTGGGGCTATTTTATTCTTGCAGTGCTGAATTTGGAAGTGTTGTTGAGTTATCATTGAAAACAGTGGTCGAGGCATTGATGGAGGATATAGGGGTATCGTCAGGGATGCCACTGGCCAAACTTCTGCCCAGAGTTGCACAGATGGGTCCGCTACTGCTTGAAGAACCAAGCAAAAACCGATTTATCCATATCATTCAAAACATACCAGAAGTTGAACTCTTCTTTACCGTTCTCTATGCAAACATGCCAACCTCATAGACTAGCCATTAGTGAACATGGATTGTATTCTCATAAACACCACAACTTCCATCTATGAGATAGATGAATGTAAAGAGTTCCAATGAGGCTAGCTAGCTAGGATAGTGTTTTCTCAAAATTTCAACACGAAAAAGGAATAAAATAGAAAGGAAGATCGCTGCATCAATTTGTAATTCATTTGCCTATCTATCCCTTTTTTATTGTTGTATTTTTAATATTTATCTTTTATATTTCATGTTGTGATAATAAAATCATTATTTTATTATGGTCGACTGTTATGTGCTCTGTAAAGGTTATCAAACTCAGAAGAGATAATTATAGCTTCCCATGAACCCTGTCTTGGTTTCTTGTTTGGGTTGTCGGAAATGGAGTTGATATGTTCATGTGGTAGAATAATCTAATGCTGGTAATGTTCTTTAGAGCAGGCAACAAGTCTGGTTTGGGTTTTGTTTGTTTGTGGTGGTTGTTAATTTGGTTTTGCTTTGGAGTGGGGATGGCAAATGGGCTGACCTTGAGCTAGGGTTTTAGTACCTTGGTATATTTTCTGCTCAAAGCTTTGAATTTCACTAATGTGACAGGGTTTTAATTGGTTAACACAAAAGTAAGGCTTTACTAAGGGAAATTATTGTTTTATGGATGACTTGGACTAAAAAAATACACACTAATTAGTCTTATGTGGCTGACGGCTTTCGCATGTATATCCGACTTTCTCTCTCTGAGTCCAAGTTCATAAAGGTATATTGATATCCATTTATTAATTACCACGTTGAAAAAAAAAATTATAAGGGATGAATTGTGAAGTTGTAGGGTAGGTTTCTATTGATTGGAGGGAAAAAAAACAAAAAACAAAGTTTATGTGAATGTGATCCAACTATTGTTTAGTGGTAACTTGACCCAATTAATTGTAGAGTGGAAGACGCGTACAATTTACCTATGATGAAGACACTTTTGAGTTATAGTGGATAATTTTTTAAGATAAAATAGTTGGTTTTGGTGCTTTTGCAGTTTAATTAATTATGCACACTTTATAAAGTGGAATATCATAAATAATACTCCCTCTGTCCCACAAATATAGGCCAAAGTGGTCAAGGCACGCATTTTGAGGAAGCCGATTAAATATTAATTTGGTCTCCAAATTTTTATTTTTAATTACTATTCTAATCTTATAGTAGTAGGGTATTTAAAAAAAAATTAAAAATATATGATCAAATCAATATTTAATCGGCTTCCTCAAAATACGTGCCTTGACCACTTTGGCTTATATTTGTGGGATGGAGGGAGTATTGAAATGGGTGGTGGGACTAAACATCGTTTTGATTTTTCGAGTATTGGGTAATATGAAATGGGTGGTGGTTTTATCCATATCTCAAAATTAGTTGAGCCGAAAATTGAAATACTATGTTGCAGAAGGAAAAAATAAGTTATATCCCCCACTGTTTGGGCTCAAATTTATATGTCGATATAAAAAAGGAAGAAAAACAGAGAAACGAAAAGCTGACACTTTTTGAGTTAAAAAAAAGGAGAACAAACGTGGATAATCTGAGAAAGTTTGCAGATACATGTGATTATGAATCATGCAGGCCGGGGAAAGGTTGAGGGCTCTCCTGATGAGTTGAATGAGCAGTGAGCTCCAGCATAGTCACAGCGCTCATTAGCCTAGCAGTTCCTGCATTCATTAATTAGCAAAGGTAAGCACAGCATGCATTAATATTTAATGAATTGAAAGACGTACTTCACCCCCATGCCACAGAGAGAGAGAGAGAGAGAGAGAGAGAGAGGGAAACCCTTCAGTCCAAGGCAAGAGAGGCACAACTGAACTCAGCTGCTGCATCGTTCAATCAGAAACACATCTCATATTCATCAGCTGACACTTTGATGTGTTGGTGAACCAACGAGTCAGCAGCAGGGTGTCAGTCCCCAAACCATCTTGGTTGGACTGAAGAGACTCCTACCTCTCTATCCCACTAATACGAGTATATTTGCACACTGCACAGGAGAGAGAGAGAGAGAGAGAGAGAGAGAGAAGTGGCAAAGTCTGGGGGTGCATGCTTATCTCCTTTTATGGACTCTCTAAATTGAAGCAGTTACCTCCCCAATATTAATTCTTGCACTGTTTGAGGGAAACTTTAATTGGTATTTTGGGTTGCACATGCATGAACATTGAACAAACTTTGACAATGCAGGCAAAGTGCTACCAAGGTACATCAGGGTTACAGCTAGCTCTGTTGCAGTCCGGAAAACATGGAACTGCGCATACGTTTCTTTAAAGGTAAAAGTGCACTATTATATATGAATAGTTGGTTAGCATCCCACCACGTCCCTAATTGTATTTGAATATTAATTCACAGCCCCTTTCAATACATCATTAAGTTGAACAAAACAGCCTCATTGAATGATTTATCTCATTGGTTACAATTTTCTTTTTCTAAATCATTAAAATGTTTTAAATATTCTAATATATATATATATATATACCCATTACATCTTCTTTATCATTGAGATGATATCGCCATGCTACCATAAATATTTAATGACGCGTTATATGTCACTTCGATGTCATGTCAATCTGTTAGAGGTTGATGTGATGATTAATGTTACATGATAGCTTAGGTATCATATATGCATATCAAGTAATAAATGACGGTAACTAAGATGTGTGATCTGTATTTTTTTTTTTTTTCAAATTTTAAAAAATGTTTTTAATGAGATATATGCTGCATATATGCATGTCAAGTTTTAGAATATTGTTAAGCTATATATGTTAATTATTCAATTCTTTGTTTGTTTTTTTGTTTTTTGTTTTTGAAATCTTTTTTGCTTAGAGTTGATATAGATAGGCAGTAGTGTAGAGGCTGGGCCGATAGTATTACACATCTTTACAAAGAGGAATCTCATTCACACTTGTTATGTATATCGTTCAGATTTGTTCCTAATAATGAGTATAAATATTAGAACCTCCTGATGTGTAACCGAACGATTGAAATCAGTTTGTAGGATAATCCAATAGTTAAAACCAAAATATAAATATAAATTTATGTACATCTATGTTTTATGATATAAATTTATAATGGATAGCACAAGTGTATGCACGTACATTGATATACAATCAAATAGAAACATCATCATTATTCTTACATAGTACTAGAATTGCATATAACGAATCCAGATTTGCTCCTAGTAAGCAAAAATATTAGGATCTCCTAATATGTAATTGAACAACTAAAATCAACTTATAGAGCAATCCAACGAATGAAATCAAACACATATACCAAGGTTGTGATATCATAAACACATATGTACATAAATTTATATCTGTGTTTTGATTTCAGCTGTTGGATCGTCGTAGCTATAAGTTAATTTCAGTCGTTCGATTACACATTATGATCGCGAAACCTTAAATATTTATACTTATTAGGAGCAAATCTGGAGAATATGAACGTAACCCTACTTACTTAAATCTAGTATTCTTGATTATATATTCTTTATCTTTCATTAAGCTTTTAATTTTCACATTTTTTTATAATCGTTGGCAAAAGTTTGTCATGTGAGTAGAATGTTTCTTTTCCCTTGCAAAAGCCACGATAAGCTACCATGGAATGATGGGTAAAAAGAGGACAAGTACTGATTCCCCTACCGACAACGAATCGGATTCTGTATGAGATAATTACAAGGCGAACAAAAGTCCAATTTTAAAAGATTTTTATACCAAAAGTCATCTCAAAAAATTAAAGTTTAATTTTTGGCATGAATTGGAAAATAAATACCCATTCCCCAAACAACCTTTAACGCCATCTATACCCCCAATTCATAGTTCAATGGTTGAGGATGCAATCTATCGTTCAATGGTTGAGGATGCAATCTATCGCAAATTGATAGTACATAGGATCAATGTCACAATTGATTGTTCAGGAGTTCAAAGTGTTTTTCCTTGATAGTACAGGGAGTCAATCTATAAATTTTCCTTTAAAAAAAAAAGACCTTAATTAGGAAGTAAATTATTTCTAATCAGGACTTTTCAAAAGATAAAATATTTGAGTAGACTTTATGAAGAAAATACTCTAAAAGAGTACTTTTGGCCAAATATGCCTTATTTTTATGAGGGGAATGGCACACATAATGTACATGCAGGTCGTGGCAATAACAACATTAGATTAGTGAGTTAACATTTAATTTTTTTAATTTGAAAATTACACTTTATAATTTCATTTAATTACATGAGGATGTGGATAGGTTTTCTGTTATTTATTTCATACATCTTTTTAGTATAGAAAAAGTTGTTAAGCAATCATGTCAACTAGCTCTTTTCAATCTTATGAGCTAGCTTGTTTAGGCTTGAATTAATCAATAATATATACATAATATAATTTTTAGTAGATCTTATAACTTTTATTTAATGAGTGAGGCTAAATTATAAATTAATATACTTAATATAAGAAAATATATATTTTAAAATGTAGAAGTATTACATTTAAATATTATATTTTTCATATATCTCTATATATATATATATATATATATTGTTGGGGATTCAGCGGAACCATACTTTGTTGGAAATGTGGTGGGCTTAATCACAAACACAAATATAAAGATTTCAATGGAGCTCATGGAGATTTACGCCTTATATGCCGTACAGAACTCCTACACAAGTACATAAGAGGCTCTCAAACTTACTTGTATATTTTTTCTCTTTTCTTCACTTAGTTGGTCACCGTATGTGTGTGGGGTTGTTCCTTTATATAGAGCCATATATACATGCATCATCAATCCCCGTTAAAGACTTTTCATTATCCTAGACAACTATTCATGAACTCATCTAAATATGTGAACCACATTAAGTTCAAATACACGAACCAACCTAAATACTTTGTACCCACCGAATATACTAATTATGATCTCCCTTAATTCATAATTTGTAAATTTCATTAATCTTACGCGTCAATTCCCCAAACTGAGCAAACTTCATCTTCAATCCATTAATCTTTTCAAGTGCTTCTTCATGGAGTTGATTCAGATATTCAGACTTATATTACAAGTATTCAAGCACATCATAGTTGACATCACGAACCTTAACATTGTAATCATTCTTCAGAAATTTGATTACTTCAAGAGCAGCTTCCTATTCAGCTTCTTTTTTCTTCTTGGCACTTTTCTCATAAATTCTGTACAGGTGGTCTTCTAGCATAATTTTAACTTGTGCTGGAAAAATAGGAGCATGGTCCGGTCCGTCCTTCTTACAAATAAAAATTGCTGGTGGTAAATCTAGCTTCTCAATAATATATTTCAAAACAATTGTGAATGGAATTGAGACTTGAATTCTGTTGTCTTCCATGTGCACCTGCAATATAAAAATTTAGTCAACAATTTTTCTTTTCACTTCCTTTTTTCACAATGGGGAATTTTAATCCCTTTCACAATAGGGTATCATGACCCTCTTCACCCTTTTCATCATTTTGGGTGTGTGCGCAACCCTTTTCGTCTTGGGTATTTGTTTACAGCCCTTTTTCATCTTGGGGCTTCTTCACTCTTCACAGTAGCTTTCATCTTGCTACTCTACTAGGTCGACTCCTTGAGGCCTCTTCAACGCACTTAACTCATCAATTTCAAGGAAAGAAATGTTGACTTCGAACACTATAGTGTTTCACAACAACCATATGCCAACATGCACTCAGCAAATAAGACCTTTATCATAGAGAGACCACTATAAATCTTTTTTAACTGAAGCTCTAAGGATTTTTGGACCTAAGCTTTGATACCACTTTGTTGGGGATTCAGCGGAAGCATACTTTGTTGGAAATGTGGTGGGCTTAATCACAAACACAAATATAAAGATTTCAATGGAGCTCATGGAGATGTACGCCTTATAGGCCATACAGAGCTCCTACACAAGTACACAAGAGACTCTCAAACTTACTTGTATATTTTTTCTCTTTTCTTCACTTGGTTAGTTACCATATGTGTGTGGGGTTGTTCCTTTATATAGAGCCATATATACATGCAGCATCAATCCCCCTTAAAGACTCTTCATTATCATAGACAATTATTCATGAACTCATCTAAATATGTGAACCACATTAAGTTCAAATACATGAACCAACCTAAATACTTTGTACCCACCAAATATACTAATTATGAATTACTATTTCCAACATATATTATTAGGAATATTTATACTACCATAACTGATCTGTCGCTAGTTACAAGTTTGAGTTGAGCTTATGCAACCCATTATTTAATGAATTCGAACTTGAGCAATGCTGAGCTCGAATTTACTTGATTCAAATGTAGCCCTAGAGACAAATAAATTAAATCGTATTTGAGTAGTTGCTGAACAAGCATGATTATAAATCAATCAATTTCAAACAAATTAACCAAAACTCGATTCAAATAGATTTGTAGAAAACTTGTTTCAAACTTAAATAATAAATATGTACAAAGTTTGGCTTGATTAGATTCATTTATTATTGGGTAGGGATATTGCAACCCCTTAAAACAATTTCTAAACCCCATTTGTTTTTAAACTCCACTATTTGATGAATAAACCTAATAAACTCCTAAAATACTCAAAATTCAAATTGAACTATAATGTTTTTGATAACTACACGCCACGCCCAAAATTAATTTCAAACACATTCCCTCTTTCTCAACACTATTTCTCCCTCTCTTCTTTAGCCAATCATCTCTTCTCGATCAACTCCTTCATTTCTCGGGGAGTCCTATCTTCATGGGTAAGCCTCATTCTTTCTCTCCCTCCCTATATATATAAACCACAAACTGACACCAGCTAAAGGAATCGGTGCAGGTAATCTATGTCCGTCTATCATCTCCCTACTGTTATGGTTGGTGCTTTATCGGCAGGTAACCAACACTAAAAGGATTTGGATATGTCCAATCCCCCTATGGTGTCGTCCTGTTAGAACATCTCCAACCTTTACTCAAATCCTTACTCGAATTCAAATTTGAGTAAAAATGCCCAAAAACCCTTCTCTAATCCTTATTCAAACCTATACCAAATTTGAGTTATACTCAAACTCTTACCCAAATTGAGTTTGACTCAAAAATTTGAGTAAGAGAAATATTACCTTTGGAGGCTTCTTCTCCTCCTCACTAACTTTTTTCCCGCCCACATCCATGGCCGCTTTTCATGATCGTTCTCTCTCTCTCACCACTGCAATAGGGCAAAGATCCAGATACGGGAGAAATGGAAAAAAAATGGTAAATAGCTAAGGCTCCCTCTCCCTCCTCCCTCTCTCACTTTCTCACTCCCTCTCCCTATGTCTCCTTTGCTACTGTTGCTGCTAGGGTAGAGATAGAGATGCGGGAGAAATAGAAAAAATAGGGTACACAGCATAGGGGGTGTTTGGGGGTAAAAGTAATAAAAAAAATTTTGAGAGAAAAATATTATTTTTTAAAATATTGGAGTAAAAATTTGAGTAAATGATTGGAGAGCTCCTATTAAAATAAGACATTTTACTCAATTTTAGTAAGAATAAGAGTAAATGGTTGGAGATGGTCTTATAATTATTTTGGGAGAGAATCTATTATTTCTAAGGTATTTAATTTATTGCCCCAACATGGGAGTGACTTTACAATAAGTTTGTTTTGATGTACTGTGTTGAGCACTTAAAATTGCATTTAATTCATGTTCTTTTGACCCATTTTGTTGTGCTTGAATATTTAATTATCTATTTTAGATGCATTTTGCTCTTTTCTAGTGTTTTCTCTTTTATAGGTAACAAGGACACTCTTGGCAAGGATATCATGCAAGAGTAATGTTAGCAAGGGAACAGCTTAAAGGAGGCTTCTCAAGTCCCTATTGATGATCAATGTGGTACATGGTTGGCAAGGGAGTGTGGGCTTTTTGAATGCTTGTTGGGATTTTTCAGCAAGTATGTACTGGTACACTCTTTCAATGTACCGGTACATGCTTATACGAGTTTCCTCCAGCATTGTGAGTAGTTTTGTACAAATCCACAATTTGGATATACTGGTACACACTACCTTCAGCAGTGCCCATATGTGGGTAGATTTACCTTTTGGTCAAAGGGCTCTTTTGCAATTTCCCATATACTCTTTGTAACTCTAAAATGGGGTATTTAAACACACTTTTTAGCTTGGTAAGGGGTTCGTTTTATTTGCTTTCCTTAGTTTTTCTCTCTAGATTTTCTTAAAGTTTAGCTTAGTTTAGGTAGTTTTTGACCAAGAATCATTTGGTTCTTGCCCTAGTTTGCTTGTAATCCTTAGTTTAGTTGTTTTCATCCTTTATTTTAGCTTTTAAACTTTGTATTTCATCATTCAAGTAATTTCATAGCGTTTATTTCAAGTTTTATGCATTTATGAACTTTGTTATTGTATTTCCTTTTCATCAGGGGCGGAACCAGGATTTTGTCTTAGGGGGTGCCAAAACATTAAAGACAAAAATTCAAAGTTTAAACATAGAATGAGGGACTTTAATTTAAGTGTGAAAGTTTTTAACCGGCATCTTTTATGGGCTTTAAGTGCTTAACTTTGTTTGGTATAATATGTAAATACAAAAAAAAAGGCAAATAAATTGGAAGACATTTACTATCCCTAGAAAAGCTTTTCAATTACCTTTCTAAGCTTTTGTGCAGGTAGGATGCAGCAGGTGAGGGGGTGCCATTTGGGTTTTCTTTCACTATTTTGCATATAAATACTTATATAGTAATACATATAACATATACAATAAAGGACAATCTGAAAAGTTGGGGGGTGCCATGGCCCCCCTTGACTTACCTTTGGCTTCGCCCCTGCTCTTCATCTACTTGCATTTACTTTTTTGGATAGCTAGATAAGCAACCCAAGGGTGAGTTTTACGGTGGATTTCTTCTCTAAACCCTAGGTAAGTGGTTTTCACATTTTATTTATGCTTTCGAAGGTTGTAGAATGAAGTGAAATGCTCTTACATCTCTTGAACCCATGTGGTTTTGTATTCATGACCGTTATATGACTAGTTTAACTTGTATTTGGTTTTTGAGCTTTTATGCACTCCATATGATTGTGAAAATTACCATGAGAGTATTTTGCCTCATTTTACCATTTATTGGTCCTCATTTAATCTTTCATTGCTAAAACCACCGAACAAAACCATTAATAAATAGAATTTTATTTGAGAAAAAGCATGAGAAATCATGAACCCAAGGTTTGAATGGAATGAACTCATAGAACTCATCATCTTTAATTTAAATAGTTTTTATCTTGAAATTTAGTGCTAATTTTAGTTTAAACAACCAACAACTTCAAAACCCCTATGATTTTACATATGCTTTTATATTTTTTTGGGTCTCAACCCATAAGGTTTCTCTCTTGAACTTCATTCACATTCCTTGTGGAAATGACTATGGGCCTCCCCATGTACTATGCTTGCAACTACACCATCATACGCTTGGGATAAAAGAATTGCATCGAAAAATAGCAAGCTTCATACTGTTCAACTAGTAACTCAAAAGTTAAAAAGAAAAAAAATATCTATTAATATAGCCAAAAAAAAATTGAACTGGGTGTCACTATTTCCCTTGCATCATCTTGACTCTTTGAATGTATTGATATTTATCTTTCTTGGGACTATTTTTTCAAGCAAACTAGTCGAAAACAATGCTTGTGAAGTTGTAGATTATGAAACTTAAATGACATCCCAAAGGATTGTTGTCAACTGATGTTTGCCATAGGTTGAATTTATTTTTGAAACCTTGTTGCAAGGAGTAGGTGGGGTGTAGTGAACAATTTTTAGTCCTTTCACGGCAAATTTCCTAATGGGCATATTGGAAATAGTAATTTATGGGGAATAGAAACCAATTTTCAGGGTTGCAAATTTACAATATCCACACACTTTATTATTGCATTATAAAAGTTAGTCAGGTTAGAAACTCAAACCTTAAGAAAGTGGAGGGAGTGCTTCGGGTTTTGTTTTGGGGAGCAATTATTGCAACCCCATTCAAATCTAAGTCATCCCCAATTTTTATGTTTCTAAAAATTCTCTTAAATGATTTTACTTTTTAGGATAAATATAAAAAAAAAAAGGCCCAATATATCCTAACTTAGTTGTTAAGTACAACCCAAGGAAAACCTTCATTCATATAAACAATGGCAACCACTTCTCTTTACTCATCTCCTTCCTCTTTTCAAACCTTAATACCCCATGTGAACTATACTCATTTTCCTTTTCTTTAGTTCCTCCTTATTCATCTCATTTTCCTTCTCCTTAACCATCCTATACAAACCCACATTCTTTATCAAGGATACATTGTTTAGATTTTAGGATTTAAACATTTTTTCTTCTCTTTACAACCATAGGCAAATAAAATGAAGCTTAATGAAGCTGGCAGTAGTGATCGTGGTGTTATTTTTTTTTTAATTTTTAATTTTTAATTATTTGCAAAATCTCGTACTGGTAGGTTACACAGAACCTAACAATTTGTGTTTATCATGTAGAAGACGACCTAACAATGTTGGCCGGAAAGTTCGATTTCGTCAAACCTAACAATCTGGGATTGTTAGGGTGCTTCTAACTTTACAAACATGAAATGTTAGGTTGTAATCAACACAAAATAATTGGTTTGTCATGCTGAAGGCAACCCAACAAAACCAAAAAAAACTTCTATATATATGTTAGGTTGGAAGAAACCTAGTTAAAAAAATTAGGATTGTTAGGTTACCAACCTAACAAAATATGAACCTAACACATACATAGCCATTCATTTGGTTTGTTAGGCTTCTTTCAATCTAACAAATTAGTTTTGCTAGGTTGGTTGTAACCTAATAGAATATGATTGTTACGTTGCAACCAATCTAACGAGTAGAGATTGTTAGGGTGGTTGTAACCTAACAGACATAATTAATTTAAGTTGTACAACCTAACAATCCAAATTTATTAGGTTGCTTCCAACCTCACACATACATAATCGTATTTTTTTTTGTTGGGTTGGCTTCAGCATGACAAACCAATTTTGTTGTGTTGATTACAATCTAACATTTCATATTTGTAAGGTTATAAGCACCCTAATAATCCTAGATTGTTAGGTTGGACGAAACCGAACATTCCAACATTGTTAGGTCCTCTTTTACGTGACAAACATAAATTGTTAGGTTCCATATAACCTAACATCATGGGATTTGGAAAAAAAAAAAACCATAATCACTACTGTTGGCTTCATTTTATTCGCTTATGCCTTATAGTTGTAAAGAGAAGAAAAAAATGTTTAAATACTTATATCTAAACAATGTATCCTTAATAAAGAATGTGGGTTTGTATGGGATAGTGAAGAAGAAGGAAGATGGATAAGGAGTAAACAAAGAGAAGGAAAATGAGTGGAGCCCACATTGGGATGCTTGAGATAGAGGAATTGAAGAGAGGTGGATGCAAGAGTGAGATCCTGGTCTTAGTCGATGTAGGGCTTTGTTATGTTTGGGAGCATAACAAATCCATGTAGCCTTATCGGGAATTGGGGTCAATTTGAGAATGGGCCCGTTTGGTTGGTGAAAACATTTCCTACTTTCATATTTTGTGAAATTTTTTTGAAAATAATTTTCATTTTCAATGTCTAAAATTTAGAAAATGTGTTTGGTTTATAATAATGAAAACTGTTTTCAAAAAATGAAAATATTGAAAATTCATTTGGTAGAACTGTTTCCCGTTATCCAAAAACTATGATCTTTATGTATGTTTTCAAGTAAAATCATGATCCTTTATTCACAAAGATCGCAGGTTTTTTTTTTTTAAGCAACATGAACCCATTTCATATTGAGTTACAAATTCTATTTATTTCACATATATTTATAAATCAAAATATTTGCTCCACACATATTTTTTTGATTCAAAATATATTTACAAATCAAATAAATTTCATTATATGTATGTCCAAATATATTTGCCCCACACATATACGATATCCAATTGCTAACTACATTGTCTTCACCCAAAATGTGCTTAACTTGGCGATCAACACTCAATCTCGAGTGAGCCCCTGCATGAAGGATATCAAATAGAGTTAGCCAGACATGTCGCTAGTCAAGTAAGTTGAGCAAATGCAAATATATGTGTGTGTGCACAAAGGGATGAAGTGGGCAACTCAACAGTTATCAATAAGATTGAGCTTTTCAATCAACAGCTAAACCATATGAAAAATCCAGAATTTTTTTATAAAAGCAAATGGGCATTTCAAATGCTGAAATGTTCTTCCATTTCTCTCAAATCATTTTTGCTGAATTCCAATTCACACACACACACGACTCTGATGCAATCATATTTACTCTATTCTATGATCCAGTTTAACCACGAATCAAACAAGGGCACACACAGTTGTATAGCCTACTATATATATAAACCCTATTATACACACAAACACAAATCGTGTCCATTAAGGGCCGAATAAACTCGGCCAAAACCCACATAAATTCCTCCATGGTTATACCTCCAAGCCGAACCAAACCAACTCAATCAATCAATCAACCAACCATGCAATTTAACCCAAATACCCAAAGAATATTGATATAAAAAAAATCAAGAACATTTCTCTGTTATGAGTTTTTGACGCAAAAATAAAATAAATCTTACCAAAAAAATCAAAAAAGAGAGGAGAGAGGGGGGGGGGGGGGCCAGCGACCCGAGTGAGTGAGTTTGTAGGAGAGGGCTTCAATGAGAAAGATCGATTGGGGGAGAGCACTCGATCGGAAAGAGATCGCCGAGAGAGTGCTTAGTGAAGAAATGAGTTTTTCTCTTTTATGAAACTCTAGCTTATGTCCGACGAAGGTCTTCGTTAGCTTCCGTCAACTTAAAGGAGAATGCTGAGAATCCCGTGTTTTTACTTTTCGAGTGAAAATCAAGAAAACGACTTTTTGGGGTTTTTAAAATCTCCAATTTTTTGTATATTCATTTTGAAAAAATGAATTTCACTTTTACCAAGCAAACACATTTTTCTGTTTTTACTGAAAATGAAAATAAAAAATGTGAAAATTTTCCTATAACCCTTTATTTTGTGATCAGAGAGATTCTCTCTCAGTTACGAACCGGTTGTAATATCGGGTCGGGTCATAATAAACCCGTTTGCGTTAGCGCCTGTGTAACATATATGCTCTCTGTAGAAACCAAGCGCGAAGAGCTTGGCTACTGCAACAATGGCGAACAACGGAGATGGCTACTCTAACATCTTAATGCTGGAAGCTCCTCCAGCTCGACCCACATGGTCAGGCGCTTCGAGTGCAGAAATTATAGATGCATTGCCTTACATCGACGACGACTATAGTGACCCCAAAATCAAAGGAGAGGTTGATAGATTAGTTGAAGAAGAGATGAGAAAGAGCTCTAAGAAACCCTCCGACTTCCTCAAAGACCTCCCTTCGCTACCCAAATCCATATTCGAGGTAAAAATACGATTTTTAGGGTTTTGAAAGTGGTTTTGGGAATTTGACTCCGTTTGGTTGCTGGGAAGATTGTGGAAAAGAAAAGAAAATTTGGGAATTTTTATTTATTTTTGAATTTTTAAGTAACAACCTTTTGCTCCTCTTCTCATGATGGATTTCGTGGTAAACATGCGATCTCTGTTTTTATTTACTTATTTATTTATTTTTAATGTTTAATGGGAATCATAGTCCGTTTGGTTCCCGATAAAACTTTGGGGGCGAAAAGAGAAGAAAATTTGGGAATATTATGTTCTGTATAATTATGGTTTCTTAATGATTAAAAATGCTTAATTTCAAGTTCAAGGTGAATGTGCGATCACTAGGGTTTTTCCGAAGTTTTTTCAGCGATTGCCCTCCGTTTGGTTGCTGAGAAAGCTGAGGGAAAAAAAAAAAATTCTATTTTTGAATTTTATGCTTTTCTTTTCCTGAAATGGGAAAGGTCACCTAAACTAAGATGAATAATTGTATGACGAGCAGCTTAAGTTGTGGTTTTTGTTTGCTCAGGTTTCTGAAGAGGAGCAATCGAAGGTTCAAATTTTTAATTTGTTTTCTTTTCGTACATTTTCACGGCAAGCAAACGAGGCATTAGAGTTTTGGTTTGTGCATATGCATACTAATTTTTTATTCAGTTTTGATTGTTTGGGCTTGCTTGTATGTATTGTGTTTTTGGTTTTTGGTTTTTTATTTTTCCTTGTTTGCAGTTGTTTTGGCGATTCCTAAAAACCGTAGGATGTTTAGTAATTACAGAAAGTATTTTTGAGATAACACAAAATAGTCGAAACAACTTTTTTCGAATTGGTCTTAATGGTGGTGAGAGCAGTGGTGGTGCGGCAGTGTTGGTATAGTATACCCCTTAAGTTGCAAAGCCTTGGGGCTGACACTTTCCCTCCCCCCTGATTTTAAAAGCTTTTCATTTTATGATTTCTGTTCTTTTAGGCCTAGTCATATTCTTATTTAGTTTTCAGTTTTATTTTTATTTTTATTTTTATTTTTTTGGAAATTTGTACAGAACAAAAATGTTTTGTGCATTGTTTCTGTTTTTTCACTTTTGGTGGTTTGGTCCTTTGGTTCTGTTGTTTCTATTTTTTAGGCAGGTTGTTCTAGCTTTTGCCCCCTTTTTAGGGGAGGTGCTGTCCATTTTTCCGTAGGTTTTTGTGGCCTCGGTTGCTTTCTTTGTTCTTTTGGGCTTTGCCCTCTTTGGATCAATAAATTCTTCCTTATCCAAAAAAAAGAAAAAAAAGAAAATGCAAGATATGTTTTGAAAAATGCACTAAATGGCCCTTAGCGAGCAAAAACAGATTTGATGCGAATAATCTTGATAAAACAGAAAAAGAAAAAGTGTATTGTGGCATGTCTGATGGTGTAATCTGTGCATCTCAGCATCATCCAATGCTTGCAAGAGAGTATGAACGTGTGAGAGCTGGGAAGCCGCCAGTGCCCCTGGATATGTCGCGATACGGACTTGAAACACCACCTGTGAATAAACGAAATGATGAGACTGCTTGGAAGCAAACACTTCAGAAAGCTCAGCGCTTGCTACAGCATCAAGTTATCAGGTGACATAACGAATGATTGTACGAGGCCTACATGTTTCATAGATGTGGGAATAGACATAGTTAACCTTCTCTTGTTATCTATTCCATTAAGTTAGGGCATGTTTGAAAGTCCCATGGTAATCAGACTGCTCCATTGTGTTTTGCATAGTGTTTGGAGGTACAAATCCGTCATTTTAAGTGGTGCAATTACAGAAAATTGAAGCGATAAGCACAGCTGATAGTATAGGAGCGGATTTGGGATTTCACAAAAATGACAGTGTTCTATATTTTCAGTTTCATTTATGATGGTGGCTATAGCTTTTCAATAATTGCCCCATTTACAATGATGGAGGTCTGTTTGATTGCTTGGGACATCCAAACATGCCCTTACAGTTTCTACACACCTGGTAACTGCTATTAACAAAATATTTGAAGCAGAGGATATTGGAAGTGTAGGATTGTGAGGGTAAGGAGCTATCACTAATAGGTTATACAAATACCCTTCAGAGGTAACTAATATGCTGTGTTGGTGTTTCAGTTCAGTGATGATTCTACAATCTACATGGAATATGAAAACATATATTATTTTCTTTGACATAATTGCATCCCTTATTCCCAAGGGCGGAGCCAGGAAGTTGATCCAGGGGGTACAATTTTGATTAACAATTGTGTTGGGGGTTTGGGGGCAGCGCCCCTTAGGCAATTTTTTTTTTTTAAAATACATATGCTTTTATATGAATTTAGAATTGATACACGTTCTAGATTTGATGTTATTCTCCTCTTTGAACATGGCCAACTTGTCACATTTCGTAAATTTAGTTTTATTGCAAGTACTTAAACTCTAATTTTAATTATATAAATTAAAATAAATTTAATTAGTACACGTTCTACAAATTGAGTATTAAGTTAGGATCGATAGAAAGATAAAATACTCTTTTGAAATCACTAATTAAGGCCAAATTTTAATTTCAGACCTCAAATAGAATGACCAATGGCTAAAGTCATTTTGGCTATAAATCAATAATTAGTCTAAACAATTGGGAGTGGGAGACAATGGGACCTTGGGGTAATAACTACTAAGAAAAGGAGAGGAAGTAAGGGAGCCATTGGGTAAAATTTAATACATATATATATATATATATATTCAAATTCTGAGGGTGGGCACGTGCCCCCTTGTGCCCCTTATTAGCTACGCCCCTGCTTAATACCAGTTCATCATTGGCGAAATAGTTCTAATTCTTGTCCCCAGCTTCAAAATAGTTTGAATAAGGCTTTGTTCCTTGTTTTTTCAAATTGTTGTATTATGTTACTGATATCAATCAAAGGAACTGATTTTCCTTGGCTTCTTCTAACTGTTGTATAACATTATTGATATGAATTATATAAACTTATGTTACCGTCAAAAAAATAAAACAATTAAAGGAACTTATAATTATCTTATCTTTTTATTTTTTTAATTTTCTTCCTTGTCTGTGTTCTTCTCTTGCCTTTATATCTATGCAGACTTGATCTTTCTAACATGAAGGGATCCAGAAATGACATCTTTGTACTTTTTATAAATTGACTGGTGAATTTGCAGGCTAGAAAATCTGGACCTGATGTCAAAACAGGGTGCTGATGTCTGGAAACAGCACAACCAACGGCTTGAAGCATTTTTGTCCAGGTTCGATAGTTTTCCGTGTCATTGTAAAGAAAACCAATCCTTTTACTTTGGTTCGTTTATTTTTTTATAAGCAACAAGAAATTATATTAGATAAAAAATATAGAGGACAAGATGTCCTACCATACAAGATGAAAAGAACAAAGACACCAACCAAAACACAACCTACTACAAGACCAAAAAACACTTCTAATCATATACTGTCGCCCAATTACCCAAAATAACAAACAAAGGAAAACCCCTAAAATCTTAGACATCAAAGCCCAAAGTTAACTCAAAAAACAAACTTATCCCATAAATTATCAAAATTGTCATATTTATTTTAATAAATACCAGCATTAATTTCTAACCAAACCACCCAAAAAATAGCTAAAAGTATACATTTTCATAAAATAATAGCCCTCTTAGGGCATCTCCAATAGTTCCATCAAAGCCATAGCCAAGGCCATATTTTGGCTTTGATGGGAAGAAACATGCTTTAGTAGTTCCATCAAATGGCCAGCCAAAAATTGATGGTGAATAGTGATCAGCCATATTTGCCCAAATATGGCTGATCACAGTAGCTCAGCCAAATGTTGCTAGGTCAGCAATTTGGGTCGAAATACCCTTTTTGCCATCTTCAACCAACATAATCGTTGGAATAAAAAATCCCCCCAAAAAAATTTCCCACCAAAATTTCTCAGCAAACAAACGGGGAAAAAAAAAGGGGAAAAATCAAACATAACACTCAAAAACAGATCTTTTTCAGAAATTAATGTCAACAATTTATCCTAAACACAGTTCATCTAAAAAATAATATAATATTATGACTTTTTTTGCAAAAAAAAAAAAATTAAATAAATGAATATGTGGTTACCGTGAGTAGATTGGAGGAATGGTGGAGATTTGGCCATCCATGAGCAGATCCGAGAAAGAGAGAGAGAGAGAGAGATCATCGAGGAAGAGGATCACCGGGAAAGAGAATGCTCACTGCCAATCATCTTTTGCTCAGAGGCCATCTTTGTCGTCTACACGGAGAAAATAAAGGGTCACCAAGAAAAAGAGGGAGATCACCGGGAAGAAGAGAGAAAGAGGGGTTGATCCGATCAAGTCACCTCCATTCATGGTGACGGAAGGGGAGATGAGAGGGAAATCCCACCGGGAAAGAGAGAGAGAGAGGGGGTTTGATCCCTTTCTGGCGTGGCTCACCTCCAATGAACCAGAACGCAGGCAAGAGAGCGAGAGAGCGGGGGGGGGGGTTTCATCACGTCCAAGGCATACTGGTGAGAGAAAGAGAGTGTGGGAGTGAGAGTGAGAGATGGATCTAAATTATCAGAAATAAAAATGTGAAAGAGAGAGACAGAAATAAAAATATGAGAGAGAGAGAGAGAGAGAGAGAGAGATTTTATTGAAACCCGAAATAGAGAGAGGGAGAGAAGGGAATAGTGAGATATTTTGTGTGTTATATATTTTTTTAATTTTTTTTTAAATTTAATAGTAATTTAATAATAGCTTAATATTAATATAATAATTATTTAATAATAATTATTATTGATAAATTAAAATAATGGTGGTTGGAGTCTTTGAGATGAATGAAGGGTAGTTGGTGTAATTGATAAGGAAGAATGAGGGTAGAAGTGGAAAGAAGATGGTTGAGCCAAAATTTGATGGATGCACTACTTGTGCAACTCCCATCAAAGCCAAAGCCAAAAATTAGAAAACCACTTTTTTCCATCAAATTTTAGCTTTGATGGAAAGAATTTGATGGAACTATTGGAGATGCCCTTAGAACTCCCAAAAACCATGAAGTCGATATCCAACACTGTATAAGAGGAGCTCGAGGCTACTCAACAAATCCGAAATTTGAAACAAGTTTTGCCATAAGCCATAGCCAAAGGACAATACCTTACATGCATGCTCTTGTGCTTAGAAGCGGTCACAAGTTTGAAGATTAATTTGACCAAAAGCGAGATGATTGTGATTGAGGATGGTGCCGATGCTAAAAACCTAGTTCTCAATCTTGGTTGTCGAGTGGGTTGCCTTCCTTATACGTTTGTATTAGGGTCTTCCTTTGGTGTCTCTTTTTAAAGCTAAAACAGTATGGGATCTGGTGATCGAGAGGTTTGAGAAAAGGCTGAGTGCTTGGAAACATGGATCTTTCTAAAGGAGGTAGACTCATGTTGATTAGGAGTACTATGGTGAGCCCCCCTACTTATTTCATGTCATTCTTTAAGATTCCTGTATCAGTGGCAAAGAGTTTAGAGAAATAGCATAAAGACTTTGGACAAGGGATGATGATAGTTCTAAATTCCATTTAATCAAATGGAATACGGTTTGCTAGCTTAGGGGTTTGGATGTGAGGCCGTTGACATTAGTGTATAATGCTTTGCTAAGAAAATGCTTACGGAGGTTTGTAGTGGAAATGAAGTTGTGGTTTAGAAATTTGGGTATGGGCATTGTGAGTGGTGGACTAAACTGTATCAAGGAAGCTTTAGAGTCTTTGGAGAGTGATTATTGTGGGGTTTAGATGAGTTTTATGAAAAATGTGAAGTTCATAGTGGTTGATGGATCAATAGTTCATTATTAGGAGGATGTTTGGTGTGATGATTTGGCTCTTAAGGAGGAATTTCTTGATTTGTTTGCTTTTGTAGTTGATAAGGGGGCATGGATCAAAGATTGCCAAGAAAAGAGGGGGGGGGGGGGGGGGG
>JAESVK010000608.1:376826-408555 GCA_017140935.1 Hamamelis virginiana
CCCCCCCCCCCCCCCCCCCCCCCCCCCCCCCCCCCCGCCTGATGACTTGGGATGTAAAGTTCTCTAGAAATCTCCATGACTGCTACGAGTTAAGGAGGATGGCTATGTCTTTGTTTAAATTACATTCAATAGAGGTAGTGAGGGGTGTTGAGGATAGGCTTGTGTGGAAGGGTTCCAAGGATGGGATTATTTTTTTTTTTGTGAAACCCCATACAAGAATGATGACAATTTTCAGCGGTTATAATTTTTCACAGTCTATAGTTTGAGATGTTGATATTGGATCACTGTGCATGGCATCCCTAAGAAGAGTATTTAATCCAACGGTTGGTTTTTCAAAATATGCATCCCACACTTACCTATGAGTTTCATTCTTACTTTAGCGAAAGTAAGCATATGTTGACAGAATCTGGGCCACACACACACACACACATATAGTAAGGATCAGGTAAGTGTGAAGTGTCGTAGCTCATGAGCGATGGCCCAAATCCTCATGCCAAATCAATCCAACAGCATAATGCTGTTCCCCTTTTCCCAAGCCTGACAAATCTGAAATCTTATATTTTTTTATTTGAAGTTAATACTTTCGGAATTAAGTTGAAGTTGAGATTAGCTTTATTTGGAAAACATTGTAAATGAACCAGTGGCCAGCCGCTAAGACCCCATGCGACTTGCAAGTGCCAACCAAAAAAATCATTTAGCAAGTATACCTATAGCAATCTGTATGCCTACCCGCGGTTGGCAATAGATTCAATATATATATGTGTGTGTGTGTGTGTGTGTGTGTGTATTATTTTTTTAGAAACACGTGTAAGATTATGGATCATGTCGGATGAACCAAAAAAATAAAATAAAATAAAATAAGCACCTATAGCAAGCTGCAGCAGAGGTTTGTGAATTTTATTTACTTTAAAGAGAAAATAATTCATAAAAATTAAAATGTTTTGAGAAAAACCATGAAACTTCACAAATATGCCTATAGACACATTAGCAATCAAGGATAAATATTGTATAAAATAAAAAAAAGGTCTAATACCATTTTCAGTGAAAGAAATAAATGGATAGCTGACAAAAAGGTGCATAGTGTTGCAAATCAAAACTCTAGGGGTCAATTTAATGCAATCAAAACCATATGGGTGCGAAGTATTTTTGACCAATAGTATAGGGTATCAAACTGTAATTTCTCCTAAAAATAACAACAATTTAAGTGGAGATAAAAAAGTAGGATAAAACGGGGGGAAAAAAACACAAATGGGTTTAGGGTTTACGGTATGAAATACATAAGATGCCAAAAATCGCAGTGATCCAACGGTTGGTTTCGGAAAAATTTCATTATGAATTGTACAGTAATAATAAAAATTTCACTGAACCCTAAACCCTAAACTCCTAACCCCTAAATCCAAAACCCTTAACTGTTCGAACCCTAATCCCTATAAACCACCCTAAACCCTAAACCCTTAAACTCTGAACCTTGAACCCTTAAGCTCTTAAATCTTAAATCCTGAACCTTGAACCCTAAAACCTTATTCCTTTAAACCCTAAACCTTGCACCCTTAAACTCTTAAATCTTAAATCCTGAACCTTGAACCCTAAAACCTTAAACCCTTAAACCCTAGACATTAAACCCTAAACCCTAAACCCTAAACACTAAAACCCTAAACCCTAAATATATAGTGGATTTTTTTTATTAAAAAAAAAAAATACTTTTGAGACCAATGTATACATTGAGATGTACTAAGCTAGAACAAAAAATCTTCAAATAAAGAAACAAGTAACTTAAGTGTTTTTAAGTTAAATTATTCGCTAATCAACAATGAAATGGAATTGATGAGGTATTATAAAGGAAAAAAAAATTGCATTGTTTGATTACGAATGTCTCATGCGCCACGTTAAGTTAATTAAGTGGAATTTCTAAGTAATATAAAAAAATAGATATCGAGAATCATCTGATACAAGTTATTCGATGATTGATCTCGAACGTAGAATAGAAATGGAGCGGTACTCATAGGCAAGAGTCATTGCCTTTTGTGATGAGCTCATTAACAATATTTAGAATTTACATTTGGACAACCGAGATTCGAATGATTAATCAATTCAACCCTCAAGTGCTCGTTGAGTTATTGTCTATGTACCTCATATTGCTTTGAATTTCATTCTACACTATATTCATAGGCCGGCCACTTATAAATGTGCTACATTCTATATGCCTTCAGAATAGATCACATAATTTCAGTCAATAAATACTTTTCATTTATGCGGATTCAATCATACAAATTTTCAACTTATTAGTTAATGTATGCGCGACAGACGAAACACATTGTATAGCTTGAAATCTAAATCTACCTCAAAAAACAAAAGAGAAACAAAGAAAAATAATGGCATATCTTAATTAAAGGATGAGGTATTAGTAAGAAAAAAAAAATTGTTTTAAGTAAAATTAAATGGTAATTAATGACGAATTAGAAAGAATGAGGTATTAGTAAGAAAAAAAAAATGACTGTCTTATTAGAATGTCTCGTGCCCTAAGAGTATCTCCAATGCATTGATGCCATTTGATGTGCCAAACTCAAAATTTGGCACCTCTGTGCCCTAAATCTCTAATGCATTAATGTTAAATTTTGGCATTTCTCAACTTTTTGAAGATAAAGTATGCAATTGCACAAATGGGGGTGCCATTGGAGGTGCCCAATTTGGCACCAACGGGTGTCGTCCCCAAAATTTAACACACCAAATGGCACCCCTATTAGAGTAAGTTATTTGGATGCCAATGCCAAATTTTAGAAATGGCAAGTATTATGGCATATCCATGCGCAAAGTGGAATTGAAAAATTAAGTAGAATAAATATCTAAGTGGAATTTCGAAGAAATATAAAATGGTATAGTGCGGGGTATAAAAAATTAACTACAAATAAAAATTATTTCGGGTGTCATTGTGGCTAGCCCGTGCGGCTCACCATAAATGGTTTGGATATTAATAATAATAATTATTATTGGTTAATCCCAATAACTAAGAGAGCTTGTTAAAGTAAAGGATGAATAAGGTGACACTGTTCCCAGCTGCTTGGCATGCTGCTGCCCACAATTTGCTTACAAAGTTTTGCCAAAAAGCTTAAAGCCATTCCAACTTAATTCCCAAAGTAATATACTCAAATAAAAATGACCAAGCACTTTTTCCTGGCATGGGAAAGGGGACAAGCATCCTGGCTGTTATTTGATTTTGTTTATAGATTCGGGCTGGCGCTCATACGCTAAGGCGCTTTCGAGATCTAAACTACACACACACACACACACACACACACACACACACGTATATTTAAGGGGTTGGGGTGTGTTTCATCAGTAACACACGATTCCATCATGTAATTCTTGTATGGGATTAATGGCTCTTTTGTGGGTCAAAAGATCCCTTTGGAGCTTTTATTAATATATATTGGGTGATTGAGCAATTATTTTTTGGGCGTAATCAAAGTTAGCCTAGATGTGAAGTGCCGTAATCTCAACAAATTTTATAAGTTTTTATAGCCTCAGATGCTGGTGCTAACAAGTCGCATTCGTCATATTGTGAAGCGCAAAAAGCATTTGCCTCACCTTGTTCATTGTAGTGTTCTGCCGTCTTTGTTTTCACTGGACAAGTGAAGTGTCTTTCCTCTTTCCTTACCATTTCCAAACATTGATCAGAACTAATATTTGTTGGCATGCGCTAGCATGACATGTTTTCTCCACTTCTCTCTTCCTCTCTGCATATAACATCCAAGTTTTAGATTTAATTTTTGGCAGGCACACATATCTTTCCCTTTAGAAGAAGCCCTGCAAAAGATGGTGTTAGATAGCCTAACTATAGTAACCTATTCAGAGACTTAGTTTTTGTTGTTGGTTGTGTAGAAAACTCTAGCTTACGTTCATCACTGTTGTGCTAATGCCATACAAAATGAGGAAAAAGTTTTACTAAAGTTTGTTGGAATGCTGAGGGACGAAATCCGTGCTAAAATTGAAACTATTGCATTAGATACATCATACATATGCTTGTGTTTCCATTCTTCCATAAACCATGCATATAAGCTTTATCCAATTCTGCCTCATTTTCACTTGACAAATCAAAGTTCAGATTGCATGTGCAGAAGCTGTTAGACTCTATGTGAAATGATTGTGACTATGCCTGTTGCTTCACTGTTCAAAGTCTATGCTTAAGACTTGTTTTTTTTGTTTTTGTATTTCATTTTTCCTCAGAATGCAAGCAATGGCTCTGGAACAAAATGAAAAAATTGAAATTGTGAACCGAGAAAGGAAATATCATCAGGTGATTTAGTTTCCTAGAATCACACTTCTATTCTGTGATTCAATGATTTGCCTGCCTATGATCAGATAAATATACTTTAATTTTTAAATGATCAGCAAAATACAGCATATGAGCTTAATGCTTTGTCCGCACAATGGAAGGAGCTTTGTGAGAAAAATATTGAAATCCAAGTTGCATGTGCTAAAATTGAAAATCAAATTGACGAGCTGAAGAGCGAAGCTGCAGACAGGTAATTTACCTTTTCTATCTGGTGTATGTTCTTTCACTTGCATTCTGCTTGTTTGGGAGCTAATTACGTAAGACTCATTCAGAGGCTGGAACTTGGAGACTAATATAGAGAATGGTTCTTTGATGCATTCAGAAGAATAAGGTATGTCTTTTTGGGTTGATACGAGTCGTATGACATCTGATTCTATTTTGATGCTGTATTTTTTAATTCAGGTTCTGAGATTGTAAAAAATATTGTATCCCTTGATGTTTTGTTTATAAATGCAGTAAAAAATATATTTAATTAGGATAGCTTGTGTGCTAGGAATCCTGAATGGCGAAAAAGGATTCATTTAGCTGACAATCCTTTATAATGGAGCATTAAAAGACATAAAGGAAAATAAATAAACCCATTGCAATAAATAAAAAATAAGTAAAACTAAAAAATGGAATTGACAAAACACGCAAATAAACATTTTCAATGATATCGATGTTATTTTTATTATTTTTGTAATTCTATACTTGATCCTATATGTATTTTGTGAGGGTTTCGTTCGAATGCCATGAATGACAAAATGGAGTCATTTTTAATTCCACTTAAAGCGTAATCGGAGGATTCCATTTTCATGGGGAAGACAGATTCTTTCAAACAAAGCCCTTTATCTGAAAAAGGCTGAAAAAACTCATACCTGGCTGGGTAGTATAGGTACACCTCCCACCCCCTTGCCTAGCTTGACTCGTTCACAGATAGTAGTATGCAGTGTATATCATCGGAGCATAAAATTTGTCTGTGTTGATTCTGCATTGACTGATAGACTGATGCACGCTATTATGCCTTTCTGGAACATGCATTGCCGGTGCTTATTATAAATTTTCTTCTCATTTTGTCAATTTTTTCCTTAAGGCTTAGAGAAATGTTTCTAACCTAGATTTACTAGTTTGTGGTATTCAAACAAAAGAAAAGAAAAAAGGATTCAGTGTAAATCTTGGATGAAATATTTTGGGCGGACAAAGTTCTGAAATTCTCTGGTAGGTAATTTTTGCTTTAAAAGTTATTTTTTACTTTTTGGAAGAGTTAGTTATTTGAAGTAATAAAAATTTTGAGCTAGTGATTCTAGACTTACATTGTTTGATTGGGTTTAGAGATATTGCGTGAAAATAGGGCTGATTTCGTCCTATCTTCATTATTATTTTTTTTAATTTTTCAGTTGATTTTGGTTGGTTTAGGGTGTTGAACTGTTACGTGTTAATAAGGAGCTTCCTAATTAGTAATGATGCATGATTCTAAGAAAATATTACAATGCGGCTTATTTCAGGGTTTTGATACAGCTCTATAGCTACAAAAATCAGAAGCTGCCCAACTTGTTCCATGTTTCCAGGATCCATTAATAGAAAGATATTGACAAATGAATTTTCATTTGTCCCCGGCCTTTCAAGGGAATTGGAGGATACGAGATTACTTGATGAAGTAAATAAGACCCAATCCTGATCTGTAATGTTTGTCAGAGAGACATCTGGGAGAGCTGTATTAAACTATTAATCCCATTCAAAACTGTATGAGGTCTATATAAGACATGGATAGGAATAAACTCCTTGTCCTTAATTATTATATCATTTCAGCTTCTCCATATTGACCATAGGGCGTTATTTCAATTAGGCGTCATTACAATTGAAATAATGATTGAGCCATCTTGCATTATCCTGGAAAAGAAGATTAAGCCAGTCACATAGCCAATTGATGAGTTTTGATCATATGATATTTGTGTTGTGATGATTGGGGACATCAAAAGCAAAACCAAAGTCACGACAAGGCATAAAAATATGGCAAATAGTTTCTCGCTCTCTATGATAAATTAAGCTGAGATCAGAGTTTAAAATATGTCTCACATGTAATTTTCTCCAGTAGCCAGAGGTAAAATGTAAACATTTCCATGCAAACATCCAAAGTATGAAAGGACATTTAGATGCTACAGGTGCCTACATTTGATTTGAAGAATGGAACAATTGCTCTATTCTCTAATTATTAATTCTTTGCATCTGTCAGACAATAGTAGAGCCAATTTATTCAGAAATTCGTCTGACTATAAGTGGTGATATACTTGAAATAATTCAATTCTAGATCTGGAAATGAGGCTTCTAGCTATGGCATTAACCTTTTCATGCACCATTGTTAATGTTTGCATATGTACAGCTATAATGTATTTGTTCTGAAGTTAATGTGTGCTTGTGTTTGATTGTATGAGCATATCTAACTGGGTATATTTGTTGCAATTGTAAAATTTCATTCACTTGCATAGCTAGTCATATCATGTTATAATTCAATAATTCGTGTTATTTTTGCTGGTAGCAGATGCACGTAGTACTGATCAATAATGTGCAGATAAATTAGGGTTCATACATGCGTAATCCATAGGTTTTAAGGAGTTCGCCTTTTTTTTTTTTTTTTTAAAAAAAAAAAAAAAAAAATACAAAACAATTGTTCTGCACGAGTTCCATTAAGCGCCAACTGATAATGAATATATCATTTTTTGTTCTGTTTGATAAGCAACTGTTACCTTTTATTGTAGTTCTAGGTTTAAACATTAGTTGCAATTCCAAACGGATTGAGGGAAAATGACACTTTGCAGGCACTTTGCAACCTTGCTATTTTTCAAACATGACAGTAAGCACCCTTCTATCAATCAGCCGTTTGATTGTTTTTCCAGAAATTGGTCATGTGTGTTGCGCATGACCAATTTAATATGAAGATGAAAAATGCCCTTTTGGCTGATTTGTTGACAAAATTATCCTTCCCCATTTAGTTATATCCTGTGCGAAGAAAACTCTCACTCTGCCTCTTTATTTCCTCTCTGTCACTCTCACTTCCATATATAATTGAGCTGCTGAAATCTGCGCTGTGCAAGTTCTTTTCTTCTTAATTGCTGTCATGGGTTAGGGTTTTGACCCTGGCAGTGTCACACTTGAGCCTGAAGTTGAAGAGGGACTAAAAACTTGCTATTTTAAGTTATGATATAATTGTTTATAGATACTAGTGAATAATATACTCATCTGTTGATAGGTTTCCTCATTAAATATTTAAAATATGCTAAAATTATATATGCATATAATTTATATTATCCATAATATTGGAGATGTTAATATAAGGTGCACCTGATGCAACTTTGCGTCAAGTCACCTCTATTAGGGTAGTTGAGAACATATTTTGAAAAACTGAATGATGGATTAGATTCCCCTCTTGTGAGTGTGTTTGCCAAAAATCACAGCAATCCAGCTGTTAGTTTTTTAAGAATGTTACAATGAAAATTTGTGACTTTTTGTCTTCAAAATGTCACCATTTTTCATAATCGGTTTTTTCAAAAATTGACCGTTAGATCTCCGTGATTTTTTGCAAACGTGACATTCATAAGAGGGGTATAATGTATGGCCCAATTTTGCTAAGTATGCCTACTTCACCTACACCCCCCACCCCCCCTAAAAAAATAATAATAATAAAGGAAACCACTGCAGAAGTCACTGAGGATCTTGCAAGTTGCAATCGACAATATTGTAGTTAACTCGACTCACAAACTGGTCAACTCTAATAAACTATTTCTGCAAATTTCCTTGATAGTTCTACCAATATTTTCTGCATTTTTTGTTTGAAAAATAAAAAATAATAATAATATAAATAAATGAATAACCTTGACTGACATATCATTTGAATTTTGAACTTTTGGTGTTAGAGAATGCCTGAAAAGTAAAATTATAGGCAATTGATTTACCCTTTCACTTTCCATGTTTTGTTGGAATAACTAGATTTTCCAAGAACAATTTGTTTTAAGGAGAAACTGAATGCATAATTGCCCACAAGTTTTCAAATGAGACCTCACCCCTGAATGACTAACTGCTTGAAGAAGTTTTGTTCAAATATTTAAGGCCACTTAGATTGATTCCAATGGATTTATAATGATGGTTGCTGATTTAATGTGTTACAGGCTCCTCCAGAAAATTCGATAGAGCTAAACTAAGTGATAAAAAGTGCAGAATGATCTCAGAATATCATCCTTGATTCTGCAGTTATTTCCAGTATACTGTATGAAGATGCTGACCTTTGGATGGCAGATAAGTTGGCTAGTTGGCTATCCCAGTTCTATGGGTGAGATCCATTCCTTATTGGGCTTGAGAATTCCCATGTACTTTATATTGAACTTTAAGTAGAATTAGACCAAAAAAAAAAAAAGGTAGAATGAATTCTTCCCATTTATTTGGCAGTGAACTTACAGTAGATTGAATTCTTCCTGCAGTTGCAAAAAGTGAACTTTTGGTACCGATATATTGGTTCAACTATATATAGTTCTCTGTTTCACTGTGAGAGTTTTCTTTCTTTTGTTCTTTCCTTCATTTTTGTTTTTGTTTTTGTTATTTGGGTGTGGGTCTACTTACTTAGAGTCTTGGACTAAATATGTTTCTCTTTTAATGGAGACAGATTATGTTTATTGGAAGGAATCAATCTATTAGTGAAAGTAGAGCAGTTTGAGAGGGGAAAAAACGAAAGAAGAAAAATTATAAAAAAGAGAGGTTGCTGGACTACATAAGCTTTGTGAGGTTTGTTTTTTTGGTTTTTCTTTTTCATTGGAATCATTTAAAAATAAAATAAATAAATAAAACCCTGAAGATTATGGCATGAATTGCTGTTGATATCGAGAAGGATGATTTGAATGTGATGCACAGGACAATTATCCATCTTGATATTTAGTGTGTGGAATGCTATAAATGCTTGTAGGCAAAATGTACATACGTATGAAACTAAACGTTTTCTATTAGGAGGAATTGGCCAAATGTCCTCATTTAAAAGATTTTCATGCTAAAAGTCCTCTCAAAAGATGTTTCATGCCAAAAGTCTATTTGAAATGAATTGGACAAAAATATTCCTTCTTTCCCAAACAACCTTTAACCCCACCTTTAATCCCAACCTGGATTTCACTGCGCGTGGTCTTGGATTCACTATGTTGGAATTGTACTTCACTACGCTGGACGCCGAATTTCACTACATCAACGCTTTTTATTAAATCGGAAATGCATTTCATATTGCTGAAAACGTGTTTCACTAAGCTAGAAAATGCATTTCACTATGTTGAATCCCGAATTTCACTACGCTGAAAAAAAGAAAGAAAAATTGTGCACCGTTCTTATGAATGTCCACCTTTTTAAAAATTTTTGATGAATTTTTTATCCAAAACCGAACTCAATATATTAAAAAAAATTCGGAGAATACATATAAACAATAAGGCTGCCTTGTGGTATGGCTGGAAGGACCATCTTGAGTCGTTGTCGGCTGGAGATATGGTCGAATTTGAGAAGGGCAACACGAAGGTAGTATTGATTGATATATCCATCGACAGCAGTAGCACGAAGTAATCTACGATTTTCTGCGAAGTTGTCTGCTATTTCCAATGATTTGTAACCATCATGACAGGTGATTTCCAACGATGGGACAGTGCGTAGTCCCAATTGTTGATGAGGAAGTAATTCTTTCAAGCTAGTGTAGATTGTCTCCGGCAATCCTGCTCCGTTTCACACTCTCTCTCTCTCTCTCTTCCTTTATCGTTCTCTCATCCACGTTCTCTCTCATCCAAACCTCTTTTTTCATCTCTTTCTGTGCCACGGCTGTGACGAGTTGCCTCGATGAATGGTGGTATCGGCGAATCTGATCACCGGAGGACTGGTCATCGATCATGGATTAGTTGGCCGCTACTACATATGAGGGGCATTAGATACCCACCGATGGAACCCAAACGACGACTGGCCAGTAGCGAGATCTACACTGTCTTTTCTTCATTTTTTTTCCCAAAGAGAAATGGAGAGACAATTGCAGAAGCCATGGAAGTTTAGGCTCAGGCTCAAGGAAACAATCAAAGTCGTTCGATCTAGATCCAATAGCTTGAAAGAGAGAAACCGTGATTGGTGAAGAAACAATTGCAGAAGTATGATCGGCGCTGATCTCTCTGGCGAAGATCACAAAGCCATCGATCGGCGTTGATCGATGATACATCATCTCCCGGCGGCGACCATCCATCCCAAGTTTATCAAACCTTCTCTGTTCTCTATTTTGTTTCTGCTGGTGACAGAGTAGGAAATGTAGGATTTGTGGGTAGTTTTTTCATTAAAAAAAATATGTTGATATATTGAGGACTTTATGCAGTAAAATATCTTAAAATAGGACTTTTAATGTTAAAAAAAAAAAAAAAAAAAAACCTTTAGCGGGGCTTTAAGCATGATTTGTTTTTAAAATAGGACTTTTGACCAAAAATTCCTTCTCATTAATATGAGAATGGTCAGAAAATGAGTTCGGCTGGAGGCTACCAAAAATATCTTTGAGTATGGGTATCAATAATTTTGAGTACCAACTTGTATCGCTCCAACTTGCATGCTAGAAAAATAAAAAGCACATGCGGGACTAAGGCTAGCCAATAAGATAGCTAAAGATAGTACACAAAGCATTTTCCTATGAATAATTCTATACATCACTACATGTATTGCTATCAAAAAAAAAATGAAGGTAGTTTTGAAAAATCAATAATGGGCAATTTGAAAATTCACGGCATTTCTTACTTGTAGGTAATCGTAGCGATACCTTATAGCGATGCATATCATTTTTCTTTTCGTATTTGGTCAGAAGTGGAACTTCAAGTGGATTGGAGACCGTATGACAAGAACCGCCTAAGGTTTGTGAACTCTTTGGACGGTGTTATCATTCTGAAAATCATCTTTATGATAAAGTTAATTCACTCTATCACACATTGTCTAAACAAAGACTTCAACATAACTTCATATATTTTGTCACGTCTCCGTTGGAATTTGTAAAACCTATTTTAGAAGTTGGGTACCAATAATCGCGTCAGGATCCTCTACTTGTGCTTGCATATACTTGGGTGATGTGCAGACCATCCAGATCATGCCACGTCACCCAAGCACCAAGCATATGTAAGTAGAGGATTGTGGCTAGTAATTACGAAGACAATATTGCCGAGTTTATTAAAGGGGCTAAATCAACTTCGGCTTCCATTGGTGTAAAACTATTTGCGGCGACATTTTGCTCTTTCACGTATTGCTGGTAAAGACCAATTTTGATTTATTTATAGGGAAGATGAGGTTGACTTTACACCTCTTTAAGGAAATAATGGCTCAAAAGGAATCAAACCATAAAATCATCAAGCAACTGTATTAGGTTCGGCTTTACCTCAATGAAGAGGATTTTAATTAATTTTTTCAAAGGAATATATTGAGTTGAAAATTAAAGTAAAATACATGTAATAACGAACAATTAAATTGATTCGAAAATACCACATAAATGCTTCATTACCTCAATAAATGGTATATCAATGGAAAATGTATTAAACTCATTCAAACTAGAGATACAACTAGACAGAAGAAGAGAGAGAGAGAAAGATGAAGGAAGGAGTGAAAAGAAGAAGTTTATAGAATTGAGAAGAGAAGAGAAATCCTAAGTTAAGATTACATTAGGGAAAGAAAAGATAAACAAAAATAAGTGCAAATTGGGTGGTTGTGGAACCCTTTGCTTGATGGCCTCCTTCTCTATTTATAGACTTTGTGAGTAGCTGTCTTTGAACCGTCTCCAATAGGATGCTGTCTCCAATAGGATGCTGACAAGTGTTCATTGATTTTTTTCATACCTTTTAATAACTGCAGCTGCATCTGAGGCTTTGGTCAATTTCTATATGCAATCTAATCAAAAGTCGCCATCTATCCTAAAAAACTGCTGATCATGCTGTTCATATTGAAGAGTTTGAATTTTAATCAAACTGGATAATCCCTTAGATTTTTAAAATAAACATGTATTTTTATAAATAACAGTCCCTCGGTAACTATCGAAGTAGTTATGGATAGTTATTCTTTTGGTGGGAACCAATAGGAAATGTTCTTCTTATTACATATGCAAAAAGACACTTGTTCATTAACTACTAATTTTCTTTTGGCGAAATGATTGTGTCCGGAGATTTAACTGCGGTGGTAGTAGTACATGGGTGATGATAATAATTAGTAGTTAGTAAGTTTGGGTGTGGTAGTTGTAGAGGTAGTGGCAATGGTAGTGGTTCTGGTTATAGTGGTGGTGGTGGTAGTAATGGTGTTAAACTGGTAATAGTATTGAGTGGGTCGCAGCAATGATGGATGGATAGTTGGAAGAATGAGCAATGGTTTGTCGGAATAGTAGTGGTAGAAACGGGAGGTGGTATCGGTGGTGGCCAGTGATGTGACTAGCGGAAGTGGTGGTGATGGCTATGGGGAAACAATGATATCGGGTGCAGGGCACGGCTATAATGAAAGATGGTGTGTAAGTTGTCTCTTTGAAGTGAGATTTTGGGGAACCCTAATTTGGCAGAATTTTAAATCCCATAAATATCTCATGTTAATCCCTTTTGAGAATTTTGTTTTTGATTTTTCAAATAAAAAATTATTCCCAAAAATCATCCCAAATCAATCCTAACCTTCATTTATTATCAATTATAGAATTTGCTAAAAAAGAGAAGAGTTAGATTAACCGCCACATTATTTGGCATGGGATACACTTTGGGACATTATTTTTAGGAGATATAACAGTTTCCTTTCCCAATAATATAAATAAGGTGTGTGAAATTTTAAATCCTCAACTTTCCTGGCCTTAACTTCCTCATGAAAGTACCCAGCAATAGCTAAGGAACTTTATCACCCAGCATTGAGAAGCATCTTCCTGATGAGATTACATGAATAGGGTTCAATAGGAAACCTAGTTATATTCTAGTCATGAAACAAAAACGGTACATATTAAGGATCAAAATCTACCCACATTGCTCACCAGTATATTCTGATTAATGGGCAAAGAGAATGTTATCATATTACTATATCAAAATAAAAGTAAATTTTTTTTTTTTAGGACATTTTACGTCAATAATCCTAAGTTTTCGAAATTTTACGTGAATAAACCTTATCCATAAATAATTACGAAAATGAACTCATCACTGTTCTTTTTGACCAAAATATCCTTCAAATGATCAAAATTTGACTTTGACTTTTAATTTTGCCCATAATCTCTAATTTTACACATAATTCTCAATCCTCAATTTAATACATAATCCTCAATACCCAATTTTACACAAAATCCTCAGGTTTTCACATAATCCCCGATCCCTAACACGTCAAATTAATATTTAATGGCCGCCATTTCATGTCCTCCAATAATGATGGGTTTAGAATTGGGGATTCTTAGTAAAATTGAGAATTCTGTATTAATTTGGGAATTGAAGATCCTTTATTAAATTGGGTATTCTGTTCATTTCAGAGGATTGGGGATTATATATTAAATTGGGGATTCAGTGCAATATTGGAGATTATTAACAGAACTTTTGGAATTATTTATTTATTTATTTATTTTTACTTTTGACCATTTACTTGGTAAAATGGTTATTATTTTGTCTACATAAGGGTATTTTGGTTCAAAAAAAATATTTACGTAATTATCTTTAGAACGGGTTCATTCACATAATATTTCGAAAATTTAGAATTATTGACGTAAAACAAGCTGATTTTTATATACATTTATTACAAGATACTAAAAGCGCATAGAGAATAAAAAAAATGCTGTGAGATACATTAATGTATTAATTTGTACATATGTAACCAATTTACCAGTAAACTTTTTGTCTTATATATGTTTCTTTGGCCAAAAGTGCCTAAAAAATTGACACATCCTATAATATTTTTTCATCGCATACATTTTGCACTTGCTTTTTTTTTTTTTTAGTGCAAGTGTATAATTACATGTTGTTTGGAGAACTTTTAATTCACATGAAACATTTACGATGCTGTGAAATTGAAGAAATTTAAGAAAGAGGCTCAGTGGGATTAGGACTTTGCTTGACCCCAACTAATCATATTATCCCTTAGACTGCAAGGATCAAATAATTAAGGACAATTGTTATTCTGCTTTGGATATGGGACTCATTTGGAACTTTGAAGAGTACACCTAATGGTGATTTCACGATAAATTAAATCTGTTTGTTAGTATCTGGACTGTGAATTAAACCAGCCTATATCTGCCTAAATTTTCCCTTTAAAAACTTATACTGCAGTTAGCTAGAATAAAAAAAATTTCTTTGGCTTCCAGGGCATGAAGTTTGATCTCTTTTCCACGATCAATTTGGAGTGTAGGCATATCATCACTCATCTCTGTGTGTATTGTTTAGAGTCTTTTGACAGCTAGAATCAAATAAGCACATATTTTTCGACTGTCCTATCTAAAGAGTGTCAATGAGAAGCTTAGCAGTTTGTTTGAAATATGAATTAACTTGCTATAATAATGTTAATCCATATTTTAACACCAGCCAGTAAATGGATGACACGTCTTAGAGAAAGTAAAATGAAGCAAATGATAAATTAAATTTATAACAAAAGAGTCGTTAAAAATAATTAATCAGGGAAAAAAGGGATAAAATGAAGAGATTAGTATTTGAAATACAAGATAAACATATAGATTACAACTTAAGTTTATTTTATATTAAGATAAATATTAATTCTTCAGAAATAACAGTTGTCAAGATAATAGGAAAAATAAGAGTTCGAAGTGTAGAGAGATACTTGGAATGAAATTCCTGATTGAATAGGAAAGACTATTGGGTTCGAGGGGGAGTTCTTTATGATTGGTGAAATCATAGAAGAGAAGAAACATGATAAGGAAAGAACAATATGAAGAATTTAGAACTGAAAAGGAGATTGTGTATGAATTCTATAAATAAAGGGTTCAGAAGCAATAAAAAGATCATATCAAACATACACAACAACTTCAAAGCTTCTTTCTTTTGCAGAAAGGTGTTTGAGAGGCCTATTGCTGCTTGGCCGAGTTAAGCTCCGTAGTAGGGTATTCCGAAGACTATTCGAGGCATACAGAAAGGCATTGAGAGGAAGTTCGAGGTTGTTGAAAGCTGCAGGTTGGTGGACAGAGCTGTGTTAAAATTTGGAGGAGCCTTTTCCTCTCAATTTCATCTTACGAGAAGGCTACTAGGAGGATCAAAGACATAGGCAGAGTTATTTTGAAAGTTGAGAGAAGGAGTTCTCTTAGTTCGATCACTCAGGCTGTTTCGAGGATTCGAGAGTGAGCAGAGCTGTCTTGAAGTTTGGTTTTACCTTATTCTTGTCTAAAGGTGAAATATTTATTTTGAGAATTATAGTTGAATTATTTAAAGGGCTTGAGGATAGTTCGAGCCATACTAACGACTGTTTTTATTTATTAATAATATTCAAGTCTGATTCTTCATTAAATCATTTGTTATTTTAATTCTTTTTATTATTAATGTTTGCTTATTATTGTTAGGACTAGTTTACTTGGCCTGTCACTTTTAAAAGTCCTCTTAATTGAGGCATTCGAACTCTATCAACTGGTTTTCATCATATTAAGGGATTCAAACTACCTTGCAGTGGTTCGAATTCCTAAAATTTTTTAAGTGGATCAACATTTTGGCACGTCCGGTGAGACAAGCCAAGTGTAATGGCTCCTAACACTAGAAATAAACAAGCAAGCTGAGTCCTCACATGCCAATAATGAAGTGGCCATGGAAGATGGTCTTGAGTACAATGTCTCAGAAACAGACCGCCAAGTAAAAGGAAAAAATTTCTTGTCACTGATAGAAGCTGTAGCACAAAGGACGAATGCATTATTGCAAACCAACACCCAGCATACAAATGCGATTCTATAACAAACAAATGCAATATTGAAACAATTGTTGGAAAAGTCTGAGCATAGTAGGGAACCAACAGAAAGCATGCGCCCTTTATTATAAAGTTTTTATAATAATATAAAAAATCAAAATAGGATCGACTTGAAAAGGGCTTTGGAGCGCCACACTGTAATGGTGCTAGATAGAATACCTACTAGGACAGAGGAAACACCACATAACCAAAGGGTTCGAAGGGTAGAACCCGAGGATAATAATACTCTTAAGAATAGAAGGCCAATGGAATATGGCCCTAGAATAAGAAACAATAACCTTAGTAGACCTATAGCAAATCAACAGTACCCTGCAGAAGGGAATAAGGGCATGGGATTCGATCCCCCAGAGCCTAGAAGAGGACTAGTTAGAAAAAGGCCGATTGTTCCAAGGGATCCCATAGAAGAATGGGAAGAAAGGGAGGAAGAACATCGGCCTCATGGATTAGATGACAGAAACATGATAGACGAGATTATCTAAGAGGTAGTAGGACATCTAGCACGGGGGGTAACCACTCCTATTTATAGGAAACCTTATCTCGAATGGATAGATTGAAACTTCGAATTCCCTAGGGGATTTAGAGTCCCTGAATTCACCTTATCTGTGGGAGATGGGTCTTAATTTACCATAGAAGACATAGGTAGATTTACTAGACAGTGTGGACAAGTAGGAAACAATGAGTATCCCAAACTGAGGTTATTCGCAAGTTCACTTACAGGAGTGGCTTTCTCTACCGGTAGGGTCAATAGAAAGTTGGCAATGACTCGAGGAGATGTTCCATGCCCGGTTCCTTCAAACTGAGCCAGAAGTGACCATGACAGATTTGGCTAGGTTAGGACAGGCTCAAGAAGAAGACGTGTCTCAATACATCTATAGGTTTAAAAGGTTAAAAAATAGATGTATGTGAATTTACCTGAAGCGGAATTTGTTAAATTGACTCAGAATGGCCTAACCTTTAAACTTAGAAAAAAGTTCGATGATGTAGACTTTAAAGATTTATTCGAGCTAACTTCGAAAGTCTCTAGATATGATGAGGCCTTGTTGCGAGAAGAATCTAGAGGAGGAATTCTTCTTATAAAACCTATTATCATGACCCAAATCTCGAGATAGATGATGCAGAAGTAATAAGAAAAAAGCCTTACACTTGTGATGCTTTAGTGAAGGTCGAGAACAACCCTATAGTCCCTCAAAGTGATTCGGAATTTCCCCCAAAACAATATTCCTTCGATATCACAAAAGCATATGAAATTTTTGATCATTTGTTTAAAGGTAAAATTCTTAAACTACCTAGAGGACATAGAATTCCAATTGCCCATGAACTAGGGAACAAAGAATACTGTAAATGGCACAATTCATGGAGGCATTCCATGATCAACTGTGTTGTGTTCAAAAATGTTATTCAAGAAAATATTAGGAATGGATTGTTAATTTTTTCCTGAAATACTCCTACTATGATAGTGGATGAGAATCTTTTTCCTAACGTCTATGAATTGCAGGTCGAGATAAATACTGCACATATAATCAAGGGAAAGCAACTGTGGACACCCCATTTTTACCAATTATTTCTATCATATACTTATATAAATAATCAACTCGAAGTGTGGATTATTTGGTGAGGAATTGGCCTTGTAAAGACCAAATTACTTAAATTACCATTTTCTGAGGAAAAGGACAATTCATTATTTTATGTGTACATTTGGATTGGAATCAACCCATTTGTATTACATTTGACTTTTGAGGTGTTTTAGAACATTCCTGTAAATTTTCATGGCATTCTGATGAGAGCTCGATAGGTAATTAGGGTTTTTGCGACTTGAAGGGCATTTTCGTCCTTTTTCTCGTATAATTTCCGAATGACCTCCGAATTCGAAACGGATTGTTTCATTGAGTTTATATGGATGTGTGGAGTGTATTTGAAGTGTCAATTGAGCCTTTGAATGGTTGGGATAGATTCGCCCAAAATTGATTCTACGGGTAAGAATGAGCTGAATTAAGGTTTTGTTCAAATCGACCGTGAATTGGTTATTTTCACCAAAATGAAAGATTTTCAAAACATACTTTCAAGTACCAATTTCATATTAAAACCATGTTTTAGAAGTGGTTCAAGCCTAATTGATCAATTTTACAAAACAAAGAAGGGTCACATGACCAATTTTGACACAACCGGGTCAATTGGCTAGATTTTTACCAAAACCCTTGACCATGGTCAAGTACTTTTGACCCAAAAACCTTCTAAAAGTGTGGAGGATCAAAACACGGTCGTTTTGAGCCCTGAACCATCGAATTTGAATGAGATTTGACCAAAATATGGCCAAAATATGAAATCCCATTGAAAATGGGACAAAATTTGGGAAGTCACTACGGTGACCGTCCTAGCTAGGACAGCCAACCGTCCAGCCCAGGACGGCCAGCCATCCAGGCTAGGATGGTCACCAGGATGGTCGACCCCATTTTTCTTTTTTGAAAGTTTTCACCTATTTTAGCGGATTTGATTTGATTTTTTTGGGATGAATTCGAAGGATTTCAGCTTTCAAACCCTAGAGAGACTCATTCTAAGCCCTAGGATTGTTTTTAGATAGATTAATCCTAACCATTCAAAGTTTTAAACCCTAGCTCTATATATGCTTCATTATAGAGTTAGAGGGGGAGGTTCAAAAAAGAGAGAGAGAATTCTAGGGTTTTGAGAAGAATGCTACAGATCTAGTTCTTCATTCTTACACCATTAAAGGAGGGAACTAAGGTAGAGAAGGAAGGACAAGGACTCAAGGCTTGGAATTTGAAGGAGGTTTGCAAAGAAGAAATAAGAGAGGTAAATCCTCCATACAAACATTTTGTATGAGTTTATTATGCATGTTAGAATAGGTTTCTTTCTTTTTCTTATTTATGTTAGTATGCATGATTAGAATTAGTTTTTTTTTTTTATGATTTTATGTGAGTATGCATGATTAGGGTTAGTATTGCTATGATTTTATGTGAGTATGCATGATTAGGGTTAGCTTTGTTATGATTTTGTATGAGTATGCATGATTAAGGTTAGCTTTGTTGTTATTTTATGTTAGTATGCATGTTTAGGGTTCGTTAGTTTTATTTATGATTTTATGTTAGGATGCATGCCTAGGGTTAATTAGTTTTATTATAATTTTATGTTAGTATGCATGACTAGGGTTAGTTCTATTTGTGATTTTATGTATGTCTGGGGTTATTGTTGTTTTGTTATGATTTTATGTATATATGCATGTTAGGGTTAGTTTTCTTGTTATTTTATGTGTGCATGCATGATTAGAAGTAGTTTTATCATTGGTTTATGTGAATATGCATGATTAGGGTTAGTTTTATTATGATTATATGTTTAGCAAGCATGTTAGGATATTTTCCATTATGATTTTATGTGATTAGATGTGTTTAGGATTAGTTTTGTTATTATTTTATGCTAGTAATCATGTTTAGGATGATTTTTTTTCATTATTTTATGTGTAAGCATGTTTAGAATAAATGTTGATATGTTCATATTGTTATTTGAATCTCTTAATGTTTGATTGATGGTAGTAATGATGATATGAATGTGTTAATATGTTATTCTTGATATGTGATGAGTCGTGAGTCAATTTTTTATGCTTTTTATGATTATTTGAACACTTGATATCGATTTGATGGATTGAATATATAAATTGTGTACGAGGGAGCGTGCGAAGGTAAGATCCTCCCCTTGTGTTTAAAATAATTGTTTAAAGCATGTTTGTTGTTAGTTTTTTTATACGTTTTGCATGGTAATTTAGTAGAGCATGTTAGATTGTATGCTAGGGTGTTTATTTGTCATTTTTCATGGATTAATAGCGTTTTTTAAGCTATTTTGAACATGTATTCAAATCTGTCCACATTTGAATATATGTTTTAAGGTGGTTTAATTAACATTTTTAAGCCATATTTTTGCATGATTTTTATAGTATTTTCATGGTATATTCATGTAGAAAGCATACTAGGCCATCTTCATCATTTTTATTCTTTGTTTTCATGGTTTTTGGAGTGGCTTAAGGTTCATATTCAAATCTGTCCGGATTTGTTTATGTCCTTAAACTACTTCTAAAAATTATTTTAAGGCCAAATCCAACTTAGAAATATGCTTAGGTTCACATAGATTAATTAGTATGCATTTAGGAGCATTATCATGCATTGTTAGGATCAATTTCATGTATATTTGTTTGGATTTATTTAAATTACAGCATGCATTGCATTAGGATTTTAGGGTTTTAGACAAACTTTAGGGCTAGTTAGAGACCCTAGGCTTAGGAAGGTCACTTGATCTTCCCTAGGACTGTCCTTTGTTGTAAAGACTGCTATCAGATTTGTGTGTTTTATTTGATTTGAGATGTCTATCTTCGAGATATTTTCTAAAAGGGTTTTTAATGTGATGTTTATGAAATAAACATGATTTTATGAGAGATTTGAATATTAAATGATTTTCAAAAGAATTTGAAATGTTTTAAGATTTTTGCCTTGGAATGAAATTCCTCTCAATATGATTTGTTTTCTTGAAATATCTTTGAAAAAGATTTTCAATTGGAATTGAATTCTAAAGATGAGAATTATTTAGAATATTTGGATTTTATGAAAGTCTTTAATTGGAAATGATTTCAAATGAATGATTTTAAATGAATAAAACTCTCGAAGTTAGAGTCTTGAATTAGGTTGAATACCTTTGATGATGTGATCGATTACAATAGGAGAGTCCTAGGGTAGTCGAACTACGTGGACTTTGATACTTGCTAGGTGATACTAGTAAGTTACGTAGGCGCTAATAGGGCTCAAGTCCGCCCTATGATGCCCGTAGGGTATTCTAGGTTCTTAGGGTTTGTTTGTATTTTTTTATTATTAATAAAACTAATATAGATTACTGCATTTTATATCACTACTTTATTGGTTGATTTAGATTATTTCGGATTGTTTGTAATAAGAAATTTAAATAGCCCAAATAAATTAGAAGTCCTTTAATTAGGGCGAGGTGGGTGCCTACAAGTGAAAGCTTGGAACCTTCCCATGTCGTAACCTAGCCCCCGGATCCAACTCTGGTTTGTAGACTGTCTTTTCATTGAAAATGGAGTTTGTTTTGTTTTGATTTTAAAAATAAAATATTTTTCATGGTTTCCTTATTCCTTAAAAATAAGGTGGCGACTCCTTTGTTTTGTTTGTTTTCTAAATCCCCCTAATCACATCGCCCGGTGATGATGTGGATCCTCATAAAGTCCCGTCAGGTGGCTGGTCCACAGCAACAGAGGCCAATTTTTAGCCCTACAAAAGCCTAGGTTAGTGGCTTGAGCCAATGTGCATGTAGAAGCTCAAGTAGAGACCCTTACTGAAGAAAATGCCACTTCCCTATACACAGGGGTTGGGATTGATGGACAAGCATGCATTAACTGTGGAAAAACCTTAGCAGTAGCTTGCAACGAAAAGTATAAAGGAAAGGTTGAGACACCTAACAAAGTAATGAAGGGAAAGTTAGCACTGAACTAGAAGAAATGAAAAATAGAATAATAAATGCATAAGTTCGAGGAGGTTTCTAGAAACAGCCATATCATCAAGAAAGGATGCCAAACTAGATGGCCTATCAGAGGTTTGGACACCCTATGAAAAAGCCTCGAATGAGGGGAAACCTCAGGATTAGTACCCCACTAGGACCTCCAATCGAGAGGCATAATAATGCTTGGCCTTAGAAGAGATATACATATGTTAGGCTAGAACAAAATATGCCACTAAGAAGATATGAAGTGATGCAGGGGTTAGCTAGAGCTTTCAAGCCTGCAACAAGAGGATGCATACCACGAAATGATTCCCTTGACCAGTTGATCGAGCAGCAAGATGAGGAAATACAAGAGAAATACAATGAGGAGGCAGAGTCACCAATATTGGCAAAACGATATCAAGAAAAGCAAGTCCCTAGAATGGTAAAGCCTCCCAAATTGGACGCAAACCATTGGTATGTCCTTAAGCATCTACAAACTCAAGAAAATGAGTACATCCCTTTAATGACTCGAACTCAGAAAAGAAAAGAACAAAGAAAATTTGTGGAAATACCGCAAAGAAATCAGTTACTGGAATTAAAAGAAATTTCCAAAGATCAAGCCCCTCACAAATCCAAGGTTCAATAGAGAAAAATCATCTGAGGATGAAAAGGAGGACTACATCGAGGTGGAAGATACAAAAGAGATCCAGGTCAAAGAAAATCAAGGAGTAATAGGACAAAATTAAGAAGAAGATGAGATCAAACCAAAGGAATGAGCAGTACATTTCGGATCCTTACCTACTGAAGCCAAAATCAATATGACTTTTACCTTACCCATCATTTTTGCTACTAAACCAAACCAGCCTTCAGAAACAGAAGGACAAGTAAAAGATTTGTAGGGATATTACATTGAGTTAGGAAATTCAGAAGCTAAGGAAGACTTTAGTTACAGCTTCGAACCACCCACCTATTAAATGACCCAACATATTAAACCTCTCTACATACAAGCTTACTTCGATGGAGTCCTGATTGCTTCGCAATCAAGCTTCGTTTTTCTACATTCAGAGGTTGTTTTCGGCGGAGTTTGCACTATAAGTACGTTGATTTAGCTAGTTTTTGTTCTTATGTGTGCCTTTAACTCTTGTAGGTTATTTTCGCCTAAAACCAAGCTTTAACAGCTGCAAAGAGAGTATATGAGTAAAGTGGAGCATTGAAGGACATCAAAGGAGCTTAAGGAGCATGAAAAAGTGGGAAATTACTCAAACCTATCGATAGGGCACTAGGCCTACCGATAGACCTATCGATAGGACCCTATGCCTATCGATAGGGATCTTCTCAAATTGACTTTCTGCACATCTATAAGAATACCTATCGATAAGGGCACTATGCCTATCGATAGGTGACCTAGCCTATCGATAAGAAGGGACTCGGGCAGTTTCCTAAATCATTTAGAAGTCTATTTTTGGCATCCAATAGCAAGGGAATCGTGGGGCAACTCAGATGGAAGGTTTCCTAACCTATTTAAGCACCCTTTTTGATATTTAAGCACCCTTTTTGAGACTGAAAGAGCTCTCTCCTTTGGATACACTTAGGATTCTTGGATTCACATTCTCTCTCTTCTCTCTCATCTCTCTCATCATTCTCCTTGGATATTGGCTGCACATGGGAGGATTGAAGAAATCCGGCGATTCTACTCTGATCATGAGCGGCTAAACTCCTCACTTGGGTATTAGATGAAGCTTTTTCCTTAGTTTATTGTTTTGTTTGATTTGTAAAAGGATATTTACATAGTTTGTGGTGATTGTACAACTTTTGGGAGATTGCTTGTTATGCAATCCGTTTTATAAATGTATTATTCATCATATGCAATTATTTTCTGTGATTTCAATTACATAAGTTGTGCAATGGTTATCTTTGAACATGCCGGTGCGAGTTGAGTTCATTCATACCTTGCTTGGATAGGTTGTGCATGCCTTGCTTGACAAGCTATGCCTCATCTGAATGAAACGTACTGAGTTCGCATTTGCATGACACTCTTAATGGTTTATTCATGTAGTTTAAAGCATCATTATCATAAACGACTGTAAACCCTTATGCGAATCAACCATACGATAAATGGCGGATTAAGTGGATTCGAAATACCCAAGGCTTCCCTTTTATTAATTCAATCAGTCGTTACAATTTTATTAGTTTAAACAACCAACTCATCAAAATCAAGAATCGTTTGTTAACTGGAATTAGACTTGCTTAGTTTCTCATAACTCAGCCTTTAGTCCATGTGGTTCGACACCCGTGCTAAAACCATATTTTCAACGAATTGAGGTTACGAGCACGAGTACTTTATAAATTTAAATATTGATTACGAACAAGGAATAACCTCCATTGTTTGGGCGGATCAAATTTTGGCGTTGTTGCCGGGGACTATAGCACGGTTATAGAAATTAAAGTGAGTTTAGTTTTAATTGTAGTTAGGATTTTATTTTCCTTTTTTTACTCATCATTCGCTTCTCTTTGTTCAGGTTGCTTGCTTTACAGGTGTTGCTCGAAAATTTGGCGCTAAGGCAAAAAAGGCCAAATTGCTAAAAAATAAATAATTGTCCAGGTGCCAAAGTTTTGAATAGGACCGTATAAAGACTAGCAATCGGGACCGAGGGGAGTATCTTCTCACCTTAGTTTTTCTTTTTATTTTTATTTCTCTTCTATTGCATTGCATTCCATCCAGTTGGGGGGTGCCGTTTGTATGCACGATAGAAGGTCTGTGTCTAGTGATTTACAACCGTTTGACCTAGATTTAGAAAATACATTGAGGACTCTAATATAGAGTCGATGTCCACTCCTGCAATGGGGGATATGGTTAATAATCGGGCAAGACTAGCTGCGGATCCTTCGCAAGCTCAGCAAGTACCTAGGCTCTTAAGGGATCATTTTATGCCTGGTGCTTTCACTCCACCTTCGTGTATTCAGATTCCCAATATAGATAACGTTCAGTATGAGATTCGTCATGCTACTCTTCAAATGTTACCCAATTTCTATGGGTTAGATAGGGAGAATCCATATGATCATTTAATTGAGTTTAGATCAACCGCCATATCATTTAGGATAGACTTATGGGACAACATTTTTAAAAGATATAGCATTTTTCTTTCCCAATAATATAAATAACGTCTGTGAAACTTTAAATTCTTAACTTTCCTGACCTTATATTTCTCATGAAAGTACCCAGCAATAACTAAGGAACTTTATCACCCAGCGTTGAGAAGCATCTTCCTGTTGAGATTACATGAATAGGGTTCAATAGGAAACCTAGTTATATTCTAGTCATGAAACCAAAAGGGTACATACTAAGGATTAAAATCTACCCACATTGCTCACCAGTATATTCTGATTAATGGGCAAAGAGAATGTTGTCATATTACTATATAAAAATAAAAGTAATTTTTAATTATTTTTTTTAGGGCATTTTACGTCAATAATCCTAAGTTTTCGAAATATTACGTGAATGAACCTTATCCAAATATAATTACAAAGATGAACTCATCGTTGTTCTTTTGGACCAAAATACCCTTCAAACTGTCAAAATTTGACTTTGACTTTAAGTTTCTCTCATAATCTCCAATTTTACATAGAATCCTCAATCCCCAATATTACACAGAATCCCCAATTTTATACAGAATCCTCAATTTTATACATAATTATCAATCCCTAATTTAATACAGAATCCTCAATCTCCAATTTTACACAAAATCCTCAGGTTTACACATAATCCCCGATCCCCAACACGTCAAATCAATATTTAATGGCCTTCATTTCATGTCCTCCAATAATGATGGGTTTAGAATTGGGGATTCTTAGTAAAATTGGAAATTTTGTGTTAATTTGGGGATTGAAGATCCTTTGTTAAATTGGGGATTCTGTACATTTCTGAGGATTTGAGATTATATATTAAATTGGGAATTCAGTGCAATATTAGATATTGTTAACAAAACTTTTGGATTTTTTTTTTTTTTATTTACTTTTGACCGTTTACTTGGTAAAATTGTTATTATTTAGTCTACATAGGGGTATTTTGTGTTGGCCCGAGATATACTCTAGAGTGGGGTGAATAGAGTATAGGCAAATAATAATGATTTTAAAATGGGATAGGGAAGTTTTGAAATCTTGAACTTGATAACTAGAATGCATGCTTGAACAATAATTCAACAAATAATATATCAAATAAATAACTTGAAATGAAAGAGATTGAGTTAGAGAAATTCAACCACGAGGATTTTAATGTGGTTCGATCTCCGTCTACATCCACGTCTCAAGAACTCCGTCTCAACTATTAATCCACTATCAAACTCCTTTAAGGTGGAGAAACATTTACAACTGCCTTCTTTCAAAGGTGGAAGACACTCACCTACAATCTTCAGATTCTCACCTACAAGAGTTTCACAAAACCCTTAAATCTCACAATAAATACAAGTTGATTGAGAACAATACAATGAATGCTTCAACAAGCAGATTTGTAATAAATACAAGTTCAACTAATGACTTTTCAAATGTTCAATAAATATAGTTCAAAGAGTTTCACAAAGAGAAGCTTGAATGATGAATGTTTGAGAGTAATTGCTTTCAATAAATGATAGAGAATATTGTAAGTAGTTCAAAAATGAGAGCAAGAGTATTATATATAATGAATAAGGGCCAAAATGGCCATTTGAAATCCCTCAAGTCTGTTTGGAGAAGATGTGAGTGATTAGGGTTCATTTAATGCTTGATTTGCTAATTTTCAATAAATATAGTTCAAAGAAGGTTAGTCGACTAAAGAGCTAATTTTCAAAAGGTTTTGGCTTCCCGAGCTCGGTTAGTCGACTGGGCACAAGAAGTTGGTCGACTAGCTCAGTTAAAAACCTTTAAAACATTTTCTGGGTTTCTTAGTCGATTGGGAACAAAAGAATTAGTCGACTAGAAACTTTAAGAAATCACTTAGAAAATTTTTGGGATCGATTAGTCGACTATAATAAGGGTCTTAGTTGACTAGCAACTCTGCTTCTCAAACATGGCTTCTGACCTGCCATTAGTCGACTGGACAAGAATGTTTAGTCAACTAGGAAACAGTTAGTCGGCTAGTTAAAGGAGTTTTGTCGACTAGCTTAAGATTTCTCAAAACATTGCTTCTGACCTTCACTTAGTCGACTAGGACTAAGCTGTTAGTCGACTAGAGAAGTTGCACTGTCAATATTTCGAAATACTTAAATCCAAATCAACTTATAACACTTGAGCAAGTTAACTAAGTGTTCCAAAACATTTTTGGGCAAGTTTAAAACATTTTTCAAGCATGAATGCCAATGCAACATGAGTTAAAAATGGTTTTCTCTTGAGCTATGCAATATTTAACATAAGAGATGCCTTACATAATGTTCCTAACACATGCAGAGCAACTTGGCTTCAAAGAGATCTTCATAAGCTTTGTCTTCAAGTTGATCTTCAAGGTTTGAACTTCATGAGCTTTGATTGAATATGGTGCGCATTGAATTGCTTGAGATATGTTGATGATCTCCAACAAGATATAGCTTCAAATCTTTGGAGACAACACTTAACCAATTGTTAGATATAAAGTATAGTTTAGTTATCATCAAAATGAGGTCAATGACCTTAGGGCTAACAATCTCTCCCTTTTTTATGATGACAAACCATTACTTTGAAATACATATAGCAAAGCTCCCCCCTCAATTTTGCATAACAAGCATGATTAATCAACATATTCAATTAGCCATAGAAATATGGAAACAATACATAAAATACACAAGTTCACTCAAAGTATGCAAATATTTCTCCCCCTTTGTCATCTCAAAAAGGGAACAATAGAAAAGATAAATAAGAGAATACAACATGTACAATCACAATTCCAATGGTTTAATCATACCAAGTTCACCCCGAATTGTGCAAAAACGATCTTCTTGGAGAGGTTTCGTGAAGATGTCCGCCAATTGGTTGTCCGAACTAACAAATTCTAGTTCAACATCTCCCCTTTGCACATGGTCACGAATAAAGTGGTGCCTAATTTCAATGTGTTTTGTGCGTGAGTGCAAACATGGATTTTTAAAAATATTAATTGCACTAGTGTTATCACATCGAATAGGTACGTGAGAGAATTGGATCCTATAGTCTTCAAGTTGTTGTTTCATGTATAAAACTTGAGCACAACAACTTCCGGCGGCAATGTATTCAGCTTCGGTGGTGGAAAGAGGTACAGAAGTTTGTTTAGCAAGAAACAAGCGAGTGGTCAAAAAAATAACAAGTGCCACTAGTGCTCTTTCTATCTGTTTTGCAACCGGCAAAATCCTCATTCAAATAACTAGCAAGTTGAAAAGAATCATGCTTAGGATACAATAAACTCAAATCATGAGTTCCAAGCAAGTGAGAATTCATGGGATTAGCTTGAAATTTAACACATAAGTATACACTAAACATTATATCCAGTCTACTTGCGATTAAGTAAAAAAGACTACCAATCATACTTCGATATAATTTTTGGTCAACTTTCTTACTATTTTTATCAATGTCAAGTTTGGTAGAAGGGCTCATAGGTATTGGACTAGACTTCACACCTTTCATGCCAAATTTCTTTAGCATGTCCTTCACATACTTTGCTTGATTAATCAAAATGTCTTCTTTGGTTTGCTTGATTTGAAGTCCAAGGAAGGATGTCAATTCTCCCATCATACTCATTTCGAACTCATCTTGCATAAATTTAGCAAACTCCTTACAAAGAAGATCATTAGTAGTACCGAAAATAATATCATCAACATAAATTTGAACAATAAGCATATCACTATCTTTAATTTTTATGAAAAGTGTAGTGTCAATTTTGCCTCCAATAAAACCATTATTTAGTAAAAATACACTCAACCATTCGTACCATGCTCTTGGTGCTTGTTTTAACCCATAGAGTGCTTTTGAAAGTTTGTATACATGATTATGAAAATTGTTACTTTCAAAATCAGGAGGTTGTTTAAAATAGTCTTCCTCCGAAATATAACCATTTAAAAATACATTTTTTACATCCATTTGATACAATTTAAAATTCTTAAAACTAGCAAAAGCAAATAGCATGCGAATAGCTTCAAGTCAGCAACCGGTGCATAAGTTTCATCATAATCAATGTCTTCTTGTTGGTTATGGCCTTGTGCAACGAGTCTTGCCTTATTCCTAATTACATTACCATCTTCATCATTTTTGTTACAAAAAATCCATTTAGTACCAATGATGAATGGTCATTAGATTTAGGTACAAGTTCTCACACTTGGGTTTTTTCAAATTGATTTAGTTCTAATATATATATATATATATATATATATATATATAACTTATAATATCAGGTGCACCTGATGCTTCTTGCATCAGGTGCCCTCTTGTAGAGTCACTTGTGATGAAAATTTTGAATAACTGACCATTGAATTAAATACTCCTATCGTGTATGTCATGTTTTTTAAAAATCACTTTCAAATTGATTTAGTTCTAATATATATATATATATATACAAAGCTGATCGTATGGGGTCCAAACCGCAAGCAGGCCATTTGGCCATGCTCCGGTGGTCGGTTCCAAATTCCGACCGTTGGATATGATGCTCACCCCCTGCATGCCACGCATGCAAAAAATCATGCTGATCCGACGGTTTTAATATAAAACCAGCCTTAAGCACAAATGAAATTTATATATTGTCTTTGGTAATTTCAGTCTGCTTAAGGCTGGTTTTACAAAATTTCAACCGTCGGATCGACATGATTTTTTGCAGGCATGGCATGCAAGGGGTGAGCATCATGTCCAATGGTCGGAATTTGGAACTGACTACCGGAGCACTGCCAAATGGCCGTGCAGTCCACTTGCCGTCTAGACCCCATACGATCAACTTTGTGTGTGTGCGCGTGTGTGTGTGTATATATATATATATATTTAACTTCTAATATCATATGCCCTCCTGTAAAGGCAGTTGTGATGAAAATTTTGAAAAATTGACCATTGGATTAGATACTCATATCGTGTATGTCATGTTTGCCAAAAATCACAGTGATCCAACGGTTGATTTTTGAAAAATAGAACTTTGAAAAACTATGATTTTTTTGTTTTTTAAAATGTTATCATTTTTTAGCAGTCATTTTTATCATAAACCAACCGTTGGATCACTGTGATTTTTGGCAGGCTTGACATACATTATAGGAATATCTAATCCAATTGTCAGTTTTCCCAAATTTTCTGTGGCAATGGCTCTACAAGAGAACACTTGATACAAGATGCATCAGGTGCACCTGACCATAGCACATTTGTACACACACATATATATATTCTTATCAACTATACTTTACTTTATTAAAATCAGCTAATGCCCCATAACCTTTAGATTTTATACTATGTCCGAAATTTAACTGTCAACGAGCATTAACTGATTTTAATAAATTAAGATATTCCTTTCTTTTATCATTTCAAAATGGTGTCAACTCATCTTTCTTATTAGTAATATTTTGTATCATGACGGTAAACGTGCCTCTAGGGTGGCAAACAGCATTTACCTCGATCTGTATTAAGTACTATTATTACGTCATAATATATTTGCTCAATTTGCATGTTTTTCCTATAAAAATAAAAATAAAAATAAAAAAGAAAAAAAGGAGAGGAATCATTTAAAAAACAAGGAAAGAAAACATAAATTGATCATTAGAGCATCTCCAATGGTGTTAGCTAAAGCTAAAGCTAAAGCCAAAAATAGCTGAATGCTGAAAAAACACATCTCCAATGGTTCAGCTATCTGCTAAGCTAAATTATTGCTGAGCTAAAATTTCAGCTAAATCTGGCTTTAGCTTTAGCTCAGCTAAACTGTCCATGTCACCGTATGGTTGGCAAATCCCAACCATACCCCCACAGCAAACACAAACAACACAGCAGTTGGCACCCAATTCAGCAAATCCCCAAGAACAATCACAGTGCAAATCCGAAATCAATAACTTCAATTTGATGCATTCTAGGTAAAAAAATTTGGGGGAAAATAAAAATTTGAACATACCAGAAATTGAATCTGAGCCATGCCCACTGGAGCTCATCGTGACTGTGTCGCGATATGGAGTCAGAGACCGGGAGGCAGAGGAGATAACCGCCGGCGGTGATCCATCACCGGTCCCTCTAGCAGCTCACAAGATGCATGCCTATTGCCGGTATACTTGAGGGGCAGACGCGCAGACCAAGGAATGCAGCAAGCCTTCACGGATTTCTCACCGCCGCTGTGCTCACCGCCGGCATATATACTGTTGGCGCTGTGCTCATCGCCGCCGGGAAACCCACGACTGTAAGAGAGAGATCGAGAGACGAGAGAGGGAGAGATGAGATCGAGAGAGGGAGATAGATCAAACCCGCGCCACTGTGAGATCGAGAGAGAGATAAGATCGAGAGAGAGATGAGATGCAGGTCCAGCGAGAGAGAGAGAGATGAGAGGGAGGACGACTGGCACCATTGGAGCGAGAGAGAGAGAAATTAGAAGCAGGTTCGAGAGAGAGAGGGGAGGAAGGTTCGAGAGATGGGAACTGGGATCGAGAGAGATAGAGAGTTTTGAGATATTTTTAATCAAACCCACCATGGGTTGTCTGGGGAGTGGAATAATACAGAAGTTTTTTATTTTATTTGGTTTTTTAATGTCAAACGGCCACAAACGGCTATATTTCAAACGGCTATATTTTGAATTTCTATATAAACTACACATGGATGCTTCAATTGCACCACTTTCATCCACTCATCCATTTATTTAAGCTTCAAACTTCAAAGGGTGATAAAAAAAGGTAATTTATATTTTATTTCTTCAATATATTTTTTTTAATTTCTTCTATATATTTCTTCAATATATTTAATTTCTTCAAAAAAAATGTATGTTATTCATTTAATTAAAGGTATTTTATATTTAATTTCTTCAATGTTTTTTTTTTTAATTTTTATTTCTTCCATCCATTTTTTTTTCCACAT
>JAESVK010000608.1:419013-438830 GCA_017140935.1 Hamamelis virginiana
ATCACGATCACCCCTTCCTAGCTACGTACCCTAAAAGCCGAAGTGCAGAACACCCCTCACCCCGCACGCAGTCTGGATCAATCTCCCCTCAATCATCCTCTCAATTGTAAGCCGAAGCCCCTTGGCGCAAACTGAGAAGATCCCCGGCGTAGCCCAAGTCTTCTAGCACGTATGTATCTTTTTTTTTTTTCTTTATTTTAATTTTCTTTGCATTTAGGGTTTCTATTGGTTCTGGTTCTTTCTGGTGATTGCCTAACAAACACAGAAATGGGTATTAGGACTGATCTGTGATGGAGAATACTGCTAAGAATAAACATTGTTTTTTTTTAGTTTGTTTTAATTTGTCCCTGTTTAAGTTCGGTTCCAGATTTTTCATGTGACATGAAAATAATAGTTATTAGGACTGATCTGTGATGGAGAATACTTCAATAATCCTTTTGATTACAAAGAAGAAAGAGCAAAAATAAATCTAGAATCTGTATCGAGGTCTTGCTTAAAAAGAGTATCGCACAGCATAATGATTATGAAGCAACAATAGTATCACTAGCACAATCACTAGCCTCGTGATGGGTAAGTAGCAACAATAGTATCACTAGCACAATCATTGACCAAATCCAAATTCTCCACTTTGCTGAGTTTGGTGGTTGATCATTCACCTTCACAAGCTCTGATGTTTCCCTGATCTTATTTGAATTTGTTGTTGATTTTCTTGCAATTTCTTTGTTGTTGTTACCAAGATCATAGGTATTACCATTGTCTCTTCTGTTGTTGGAACTATCATCTTCTTATCTGACTCTTATATCTTCCTCAATCTTCTTTTCTGAATTCTGAAAATTGAACTTCATTTCTTTGAATTCCAATGAGAGTCTCTCAATGGATTCTGTTGGCCAAACTAGTTCAGTATTGGATTCCATTGAAGAGTCCTCTGTTCCTTCTGAGCTCTCTTCGCCTTTCTCTCTGACATATAAACATTGAAGAGTCCTTTGTTGGCCAAAATAGTTGGCCAAACTATTTCAATGGATTCTGTTTTGTATGACAGTTCCAGTGATTGCCGAAGTGTAGATAATTACAGTGATTGTAGATAATTGTGGTTGGGTATTGACTTTTGGGGTGGGCCTGCATATGACATTTCCATTGGGGGTGTTAGTTCTAAGATGACCTATCAAATTTGGCTTTAGATAATTAAGTCAGGATTAAAATTATAAACAGTGATTATCTATGGGGCTGCCTAGAAGTGATGCCGTGTATTAAATCCCAGATGCGACGAGACTTGAGTAAGGGATTCTGGGCCATAGGCAAGAGTGGGTCAAGAAGTCGCTCCAAAAGAATAGGCTTTATTTATCAACTTGGAATATAAGAACACTGTTGGGTAAAACATGGAAATGCAATATACAATGCTTAGGATATTCCAAAGAACTTGTCTAAAAGTATTTAAATGGATAGTTAACAGAAGTTCCCAAGGTCAGTAATTCTTATCTTCCCCTAAATATATCAGTTAGAAGATTATCATACACTACATGTCATTAATTTGATTATAGTGATCAATATCCACTTTGAAATCATAACATCATAATTACAAAAAGATAAGACAATAAATTTGTATTAATTTGGCTACTAGTGCATTTAAATTAGCAAAATGTTAGCTTACCAACATATTTGTTCAGTCAACACGTGACCATAAGTTCAATTTTCAGTTTCCAAAACAATCCTTTATTTCCAATAATTGACCCTGGTACAGTTGAGTTACAAAAAAATGAGCAGAACCAGTTTGAAGAGATAACAAAGATCTTTGTTCATCGTTGTAAATTCACCGGTGTTATGCGACATTACTCATTAAAGGGAGATATGTTGGCGTAGTGACTTCAAGTCCTGTATATACCAGAAAGCCTTATCCCAACTACTTGGGCTTGGTTTTCTGGATCAAGTATGATCCATCCAGGTTTGAGATTATTTTACAATTGGCTCTCAGCCTAGTGTCAACCCTCTATAGATGGATGCCAAATTACCATGAGGCCATATCATAGCAGGGGAGGACCATGACCTTGGTTGGCATTAGTGAGGATCAAGACTCGTTGCGTAGAGTTGTTTGTGTCCTTTTATCCAAGTAGTGCCAGAAAAATGAGGCGTCTACTGTGGTGGCTGAATTCACTGCAGTACAGAAAAATTTAACTTTGTCTAACCAAGTGTAATATGATTTGCTTCTCCAGGGTGATGGTTGAAGAATCAATGGATGAATTAGGTGAGATGGAAGAGGACGAACAATGAAAAATAAGTGTAAGAAAAATAGATAGTACAGAATAAAGCTAGGAATCGATACATAGGGGTCTAATAGGAATCAACAACCAGTAGAAGTAGGAGGAATTACTCCATCCGCAAGATTGGTACCTTAGCAAACACAACAGGATACTTTAACTTCATTCAAAATTTTCTTAAAGTGGACCCATTTACATCATTTTATAATGAACGTTACTTTAATGGGATGTAGCTACTTTATGTTTGATTTTTGACTTAGTTAACTATTAAGCAAGCACCTTGCTCCATAAAGAGGTGACTGTATTACTTCTCACTTCCTCAGAGAAGTTGCTACTGCACATATCAACAAAGAAAATACTTTATTTACCAGTGAAGTAATTACTTATTAAATAGGTAAGATGTGGAGTTCTAGCCTGGGCCTGGACCTGTGGGTTTGGGTATTCCTGCCATTCTCCTGTCTAAATTTGAGGAGATGTCATTGAGCTATTTGGGAAACACTTTGGAGGAGCACGGTCTAATATAGCATCACAAATTATACTTTTAAACATCATAAATACAGTTCTCAAAATCCAGATATACTAAACCAGTTTTGCAAATCATTAAAATTGAGACATACCTGCTGCAGAAGTATCAGAGGAAGATCTGTCAAGTCATAGTCATATCTGTTCATGGAACAGATGTCCTCAGAACTCCCTTTGAATAATCCAACAACATTAGGAGCACCTTCCCCTTCTACACTGATGCAGTCGTCATTTACCACCACCTTAGTCCGAAACTGTGACTTAATAACATTCTTCAAGTGATGGATGTATGATGTACATGTTTGGTGGCTTGCATGACGAATGGACTGAGGAACCTTCATGGAGAGAGTCCATGAAGAAGTTCGAGAATGCCAAGTGGGATGAGATATCAAATGGAGATATGGGACCCTGCAAACCTACAGTAAACAAAGAAAACATTACTAGGGAAAATCTGAAAAGTAAATTAATAATAAAGGCAAAATCTTCCATTTTTCTTTCTGATTCATGTATAAAGGAAATCACGTCAATACCAGGTTTTCCAACTCTGTAAGAACTTTGTTTGAAAAGATTCTATGAGCCAAAGACATACAAAAATGACCCAGAACACCAGACCCATCCTTTGCCGTTTGACCACATAGTTGAACTCTATTAGAGAAAATGTTTCTATCATTTGCTCTTACAAGTGCATGCTCGTGAAAAATCTGTTGCAGATAAATTTCAAAACTAGTATGATTAGGAAATGCTGATTTCTTATTAATGGTATCATTTTTCCCATCCGCTAACTTCAACCCATCAACTGTGTCCAAAGATAAAACTGCAGTTTCTAAATTCTGGGTGCCAGCACTGTCACCTGTTTGATCATCTTGCCAAGATGGCACAAGAGATATGAACACAGAGGCTCCTTGACCTATTTTCAATTGTAAATACTTTTCTCTTATTCCAGTCACATTGACTCCTACAGATGGGTTAAATGCCTCTCGATTCACCAAATCAAACACCTGGAACCAGAGAAACCAAGAAGAATAAAATAATATACAAATAAGTATGAAGGAAACATAAAAGTAAAATTATAAAGAAAAATCTACCTGCTCATCAAAGATTGCTAAACACCACCTTAACGCGTCCTGTTTTGAGTGATGCAGTCCTTCCTCTCAAACCGATTCCATCTTTTTCACACACTACTCAAAGCATGACACGTTAGAGTGGTTTTTAATTTCAGGTTAAAGTGTCTGGTGCTATAGTATTTTTGTTATATAAAACACTTTTAATTGGTTGAAGTAGCATTTACCTTTAATAAGCACTTCTCCAATGATTATGTAGAATATTACATGGGCTGGGGTTTCGTGAAAACATGATTTTTGTTAATTATGGATATGCATAATCCCATCGAAAAAGAACTCAAGGACTACAAACCAATAGTTGGAATAGATATATAGTACTAAGAATATTTGGTCTTGGCTACATTTTTTGTTATATACTTCTTTTTCTTTTGATCAGAGTATTGAGGCCTCTTTGCTATGTTTGCTTTCCCAAAATTTTAGTCCACATATTAATGATCTCTGAATTGTGTCTATTATGAGTGTTTTGGTTAGTTATTTGGAATGCTAGAAATCTAGTCAAGTTTTAGGGCAGATTCATCTCTATTACAAGAGCTATTCATTTGGTTCAATTTTAGATTAAAAAGAGTAGTAGGTTAATCTCTTCTTTAATGGGTTTCTCAATTATTGATCTTCAAATTCTGAGAAATTTTTAAGTTTATGATATTCCTAGAAAAACTCCTTAAATTGTTCTTGTTTTTTTTTTTTTTTTTTTTTTTTTTAGCTCCAACTATAGGATGGATAAAAGTTAACGAGGATGTGTTGAGGTTTACATGTGGGTTATCCCACATAGTTGCTTATGTGGGCTTTGATTACTACAACTTAGTTATAAAGTCTTACTTTTCTAGCTGTTAGCCTGTGCTTGTCTGTACATGTGCTTGCTTGATTTGAAAATTATGGTTTTATTCGCTTTTAGACAACTAAGTTTATCCGGTGAACTGTTTGAAGCTTGAAGATTTTGTTTTTATTAGTGAATATGTTATTAGATCGGCTATCTGAAAAATATATATTTGGTTTAATTTATTTCCCCTTATTTAGTGGATATAGGATGGATAAGTCTTGGATGCAACTAAGGAATAGATTGAGCCCCGAGTACATGAAAGGAGTGCAGGAATTTCTTGATTTTGCATGGGATCGTGTTAGCATAGAGGGTAACATGATATGTCCATGTATAAAGTGTAACAATGTTTTGATGAGGACTCGAGAAAATGTACATGCTGATCTGATCATATATGGGATAGCGAAGAATTACACCACTTGGTTCCATCATGGGGAGGAGTTTTCATACAATAAAGAGGTATTACAAAATGATAGTGATGAAGAGGATTGTGATGACATGATTGGAATGATTGGAGATGCATTTGGAGTTTCAAACATGGAGGGTGATGCACTTGATGGACTTAATGGTGGTAGACATGATCAGCCAAGTAAGGAAGCAGATTAATTTTACAAGTTGTTAGGAGATGCGAAACAGAAGCTTTACACGGGCTGCGATAAGTTTTCTAAATTGTCATTCATTGTGAAGTTGCTTCATATCAAATGCTTGAATGGATGGAGTAATAAATCATTCACTATGTTGCTTGGATTGTTGAAGGTCGCACTTCTAGAAGGCGAGACTTTGCCAAACTCTTATAATGAAGCTAAGAAAATTATTCGAGACTTGGGACTTGACTATGTGAAGATAGATGCTTGTCCTAATGACTGTATGCTATTTTGGAAGAAGGATTCCGACTCTAATGACTGTGCAATATGTGGTGCCAATAGATGGAAGGTTGATGGAGATGAACATGAACGGGCATCTTCTTCAAATAAGAAAACTAAGAAAGTCCCAAACAAGATCCTACGCTACTTTCCATTAAAGCCAAGGCTTCAAAGACTGTTTATGTCATCGAAAACAGCTAAAGATATGACGTGGCATCACCGGGAACATGTAAAGGATGGGGTGTTAAGGCATCCAGCTGACGCTGAGGCATGGACAGATTTTGACTTACGTCACACTGGATTCGCTTCTGAACCTCGCAATGTGAGGCTTGGGTTAGCTAGCGATGGCTTCAATCCTTTTGGGAATATGAGCATTTCTCACAATACATGGCCAGTTGTTCTTGTTCCATATAACTTGCCTCCATGGATGTGTATGAAGCAACCCTTTTTGATGCTATCATTATTAATTCCTGGGCCAAAGGCTCCCGGAAATAAGATTGATGTGTATCTTCAGCCGTTGATAGATGATTTGAAGGAGTTGTGGGACGTTGGGATCGAGACATACGATGCCTTTACCAAACAGAATTTCATGATGCATGCAGCTGTACTGTGGACAATTAATGACTTTCCTGCATATGCTAATCTATCAGGGTGGAGCACTAAAGGCAAGTTAGCTTGTCCCACATGTAATATCAATACAGAGTTTTTCCATTTGCCTTTTGGGAAGAAGATGTGTTACATAGGCCATCGCCGGTGGTTGCCGCAAGATCATAAATGGCGATATGATAAGAAGTGATTCAATGGGAAAACAGAGTATCGGACACCACCTATGATACTATCTTGTGATGACGTGCTTGAACAATTGCATGACATTGAATCCGGTGAGTCTATTATACAAACCAATTGGAGAAAGAAAAGCATTTTTTTTGAGTTGCCTTACTGGAGAACACTTTTGATTCGCCACAATTTAGATGTCATGCACATTGAGAAGAATGTATGTGACAATGTGTTAGGGACCTTGTTAAACATGGATGGGAAAACAAAAGACAATGAGAAATCTCGGAGAGACCTTGAAGAAATGAAGATAAGAAAAGCAATTCACCTAAAAAAGGATGAAAAGGATGGAAACAAGATAGTTTGTCCCCCAGCATGTTATACTATGTCAAATAACACGAAAAAAGAATTTTGCCAATTTTTGAAGGACATAAAGGTTCCAGATGGTTACTCATCAAACATATCAAGATGTGCACAGCCTAAAGAACGCAAGGTTATAGGCTTGAAGAGTCATGATTGTCATGTGCTAATGCAACGATTACTTTCGCTTGCAATTCGTGGCCTCTTGCCACAGCAAGTGTTCGAGCCTTTATCTGAACTTAGCAATTTCTTTCGTAATTTATGTTCAAAGGTATTACGGAAGGATGAGTTGGAAAGGCTTGAATCTCAGATTGCGTTGACATTGTGCAAGTTGGAAATGATATTCCCTCCATCATTTTTTGATGTTATGGAGCATTTGCCTATTCATCTTGCGGGAGAGGCGAAGCTCGCCGGGCCAGTACATTATCGTTGGATGTATTTCATTGAAAGGTTGGTATACTACTAATAATAAGCTTTTATTGATGTGTTATTGTTGTATTTGATCTTATTTAACAATTTAATGCTTATAGGAACTTGCGTACCCTAAAGTCTTATGTAAGGAACAAAAGTCGTCCTGAGGGGTCAATTGCTGAAGGATACCTTGCAGAGGAATGTTTGACCTTTTGCTTAAGGTACCTGAATGATATTGAGACGAGGTTTAATCATCCAGAGAGGAATTATGATCATCGTGACACTGAATCAGTCATTGAGTTGTCTGCTTTTCGAAAAAATGGTCGCTTAATAGGGAGTCCGACCTATCGTGCACTTAATAAAGAAGAGTTAGAGCTGGCTCATTTTTGTGTTCTACAAAATTGCGATGAAGTCCTCTAGTATATTGAGTAAGACAATATAAAAGATATCTATTATATATATATATATATATTGTAAATAATTCAATTAGACGTAATGAGAGGTTTTTTGTATAGGGAGCATCAACAACTTGTTGGGAGTGATCGACTTCACAAGAAACATTTCTCAACATGGTTTTTTGAAAAAGTAAGTTTTAAGAATTATATCTTTTTCCTTTCATAATCCACTCAAATATATTGATAACTATTTTTTACCCTATTCAAATAGGTCACACAGTTATACAATGGAGGGACTGGTCAGGTGAGCAAACAATTGTTATCTTTAGCGCGTGCTTGTAATCAGGACGTGGCATGTTTTAAGGGGTACATCGTCAATGGCTTTAGATTCCACACTAAGGATCATGAGAGGCGTTTAAAAACCCAAAATAGTGGAGTCAAAGTAGCGGTGATATTTCAAGTGGAGAAAACGCCAGTATATGGGCAATGTTGAATACTATGGGATCTTAACGGACATTATTGAGTTGCAGTATCTCGGAGGGCGTAGGATTGTTTTGTTCAAATGTGATTGGTGGGACGTTTTTAGTGAAGGCTAAGGATTCACCAAAGATGCTCATGGGTTTACTTCAGTGAATTTCTCAAAGACGTTACAGACTAATAAACCTTTTGTGCTTGCATGCCTAGCCGAACAAGTCTTTTATGTGAAAGATAACATTAAACAGGGATGGCATGTCATTGTAAACACACAACCTCGAGACTTTTTCAATATGCCGCCTATCATGGAGGATAAAGAACAACCAATGGAAGATAATGAGGATCCATTTCAGCAAAATGAGTGATGTGGTCAATATATTTCATTAGATAATGAATATGACAATGTTGTTTGGACAAGAAATGATATGAATGATGAACATGACGGTTAAAATGATAAATAGTTTTCTTTTATGGATTATGCAATATCTTTTTTTCTATTTGTGTTATATTTGGACAAGTTCTTTATGGATTGACTATTCTTATACTTTATTTGTGTTAATTTGGTCAATCAAATTATTTTTGTATAAGAACTGTGAGTTATGTTGGAATCTTAATTCAATATTACATTGTTATACTTCTGCATCACATTCTTGACAAGGTAAGTATCCATGGCTGGAAAACGAGCTAGGGAGAGGCCGACTTCTACATCTACATCTACATCTACACCTCTAGGAGAGTCTTCACAGAATGGTAAATCAACTTATAAACCATCTTTAAGAAAAACATGTTTTTTATTGAAATTAATAATTCTAATGTTAGAATATGTGAAATGGCCTAAATTTTATGTACTTTTGTTTTAATATTTGACAGGGGACAAGAGGAAGAGAGGTCGCACCCGTAATCTAAAGCTATTAGAGTTGAAACCTGGGGAAAAGCTCCCACTAGAATGGGACAGCCGTGACCGTCCAATAGGTGATAATGCTGCGACATTTGCAAACCACTGTGGTGCATGTGCTAGAAATATGATAAATTTGCCACTAAAAGTAAAGCACTAGGGTGAGGTGTCTAAAGAGAATAAGCAACGAACTCTGGCTAATGTGATGGTAATATGTGTATATATATGTTTATGTTTCTTTAATGTATGTAAGCATGCACTATGGATGTGTATTATTTTTTTATACAGGAATATTTTGAGTTTGAGCTCACAGAAAAAAGAGAAAAGTATATAATGGATGCCGTGTCAAAAAAGTTTAAAGAACATCGCCAGGAAATAAGAGACACCTATTACTATACTTGGGACAAAGATGAAGATCGATTAAACAATCCTCCTCCAAAAGTACCGAAAGAGGATTGGGAATGGCTCGTTCACTATTGGGGCACCGCTGAATTTCAGGTTGAACTTAAAAGTAGTTAATATATATAAACTCCACATCATCTTATAGCCTTAAGAAATTGATTGATTTATTTTCATTTACTTTAAATGCAGAAATTAAGTAAAACAAACTTGGAAAATAGGAAAAAGCAGGATATGGGCCATTGTACAGGTTCGAAAAGCTTTGCATGTGTTATGGCTGAGGCGGTATAATTATTCCTTCGTCCACTTTGATTTTTATTTATTTATTTATTATATTACATTTTATTCTTCATATTCATTATTGTTTATGTTATCTTACAGGCTAAAGCTAAAGGTCGTGAGCCCTCACGAGTTGAGATGTTTGCGCTTACCCGCACGCATCAAAATGATGGAACTGCAGTTGATGAGCGATCCAAGAATGTTATGGTCTGTTAGATTAAAATAGAGTACTAAATTTATTTATTTTTAATTTCTCTGCTTACTTAACATTATGTTTTAATATACCCACAGGAAAAATTTAAAGCAATTTCGACACAACAAGAGGAATTATCTGACAATGAGAGACTTAATGAGGAGGAGATTTACTACGAGGTCATGCCAAAAGAAAGACCTGGACGCGTCCGTGGCATGGGATGCAATGTCACTTACTCCCAAATGTATGGCCGTTCTAAAGACAAGAATGCTCAAAATGAGAAGAAAGTTCAAGGTCTTGAAGCACAAATGGCCGAATAGAATGAACGGATACAAAAAATGGTAGAAGAAAAGGAACAAATGCAGAAGGAGCTGGAGCAACAAAAAGAGCAAATGCAGAAGGAGCTGGAGCAACAAAAAGAGCAAATGGATAATATGAATGGGCAAGTTGGGTTCTTATACTCTTTCATTCAGACAATGTGTCCTAACTTTCATATTCCTCCTAATGGTGTAAGTATCTTGCCTCATTCTTAGCTTGTGAATTTCTAAAAAGTTCTTTTATTTAATCTTTAAATATAAATATAACAAGTTAGTTAGAGAGACTAGTTAGAAAACGCCATGTGTTATAGTTTACTTAAAATTGAATCATTTTATATATGCATGCAAAACTTGGATGCTGGAGCATTTTGTAGATACCTAAACTTTTATGAAAAGAATCTTAATATTGCATGCTTTTGAGCCTACTGTGCCTAAAGATCCATCTGGAATGTAACCTGTGGGCTTGCATGTATGTTTTAAGTGTGTTAGAAATATAACTTAGAAGAGGAATTCTCTTGGTGATTGTTGGTTGTAGATGATATGGGAGGCGCAGGAGGCGCCATATGATTGAATTGTTGTTTGGATATAATTATAGAAGTGTTATATACTCTTAATTTGACAGGTAAAATTTGGGAATATTGGAAAAATAGACGAAACTCTGCCGGATTTTCGTCTCGAAAAGCAAGTTTTTTTCTTTTTATACTTTCATATGGATGAAATGCTACCATTTTAATTTAGAATTCCATTGATGTCACTGTTTTCTTACTTTGAATAATTGAAAAGAAATTTGCATTTCTTTATATATATATAGGATTTTACTGCATCGAAAAGTAAGAATTATATTGTTCTTTCTATTTACTTCTGACATGGCATTTATTTGTTTTGGGCCTTTTTATGTGCTACTGTTTTTTTTTATTGAGTTTGAAGCTATATGTATTTGCTATGATTGTTTAAGTGCTTAACTATAAAGTAGAACAAAACCTTTTTATTTATTAACATCTTATATATTGGTAACTTAACTATCATTTCTAATAATGTTTTTATTGTAATCTTAACTATTTATCTAAATCTACATGGTTAGTTACTAATATAATTTTGTTTTGCTCTATTTTGCAGGCTAGTGACTCTAGCGCTGGATCTGTCCCCCCTTCTTTTGGATCTATCCAGCGCCCACCTTGACACGTATCTCAGACGCTACTTAAGAGTTTTTTATTTTATTTTCAGTTGTCTTAAACAATTGAACTTGCAACAACACTACCTTCTTTTGTTTCATATTCGTAGACATAGGTTTACTTTTTTGTGTTTGGATGGATTCAATGCAATATTATGGATGTCATTTTTTGGAATATACTTCAATTTATATGGATTTAATGCAAGATTATTGATGTCATTTGTGGAATACACTTTATATGCATGTTATATACAGGTAACAACAAATTGGATAAAAAAAATAACACATTTGCCGGCATTATAGAATGCCGTTGGTAAAAGTATTATATAAACTTTTCCCGACGGTGAAACTTTGCGTCAGTAAAAGTCTAGAATTTAACAAATTATATTTTTACAATATGAAGAAAGTATTTACGTCGGCAATTGACTGCCGTAAAAAATAGCGGTATTTCCGGCGACGTTAAAACTCCGACGGAAAACAGAATAATTTCTTCCCGACAGCTAATGATTTCCCGGCAGTTAATACTATATTTACCGACGGCATTGGATCGTCAACATAGCCTTTATGTCCGTCAACTTTAATGATTTTCCGGCGGTGAATACTATATTTACCGGCGGCTTTTGATCGTCAACATAGGCTTTATGTCCGTCAATTTTAATGATTTCCCGACGATGAGTACTATATTTGCCGGCGGCATTGGATCATCAACATAGGCTTTATGTTTGTCAACTTTTAGTTAAAACAAATCAATTTTCGACGGTTGTTATTATTTTTACCGACGGTCGTAGAGTGTCGGCAAAAGTATTTTTACCGGCGATTAATATTATATTTACCGGCTGTATTTGATCGTCGGGAATACCCCTAACGTCCGTCAACCTCCGTCAAGGAAAAATAATTCCCGACGGTTGTCGTTACCTTTGCCGACGGTTGTTTATGTGTCGGCAAAGGTGGTATTACCGACGGCGGTAATAATATCCGTCGGCAGTACATTTACCGACGCTATCTATACCCACGCCTTGTAGCGGCGGATGGGAGCCGTCGGGAAATGGTTTACCGACGGTTTTTATAGATTTTACCGACGGTTTCGAGCCGTCGGTAAAGGCCGGTTTTGTTGTAGTGAGCATATGCCCCCGAGTGCTGGATAATTTTTTGGAAATTTATTGTTTTTTCCTTCTATTATCACTGATTTATACTTTACACCAACCAACTTATAGTATCAATTGCATGTAACACGGTGAATTCCTACAGTTTTGATTTGTGATTTGTGACACTTACTTAATCTTCTGTTAAGTAGCCTTTTTTTATTTAAAAAATACTATAACACCGAATATTTTAATCCGAAGTTAAAAATTATTTTGATATGTGTTGCTTTGAGTGGTAAGGTTTCTCCTTTTAAACTGCTTCCCTCCTTTTTAATTTCGGATTAAAGTGCCGGGTGACATAGAATTATTATTTTTATTTTTACTAAAAAAATGCATTAAATTTGTTATTTTTTTATGCAGTATTTATTCTAAATTACTAATGTATCAACGAATATAACGGTGAAGTTGTGAATTTATTAGGAACTTTATTTTCTGTATGAAGAAAATAATTTTAAAAAATTATAATAAATTGAAAAAATTCATGAAACTTCACCAGTATGCATGCTTGTAGATAACATTAGCAATTTAGGATAAATACTGCATAAAAAAAATAACAAAAATAAGTTGGCTTAGTGGTTCAACCACTTAATAATAAAATATATTTAAATTAATTATAATTATATAACACTTATATATTCATAAGATACCCATCAATATTTTTTTTTTTTTTTTTTTTGGATAATTAGATACCCATCAATATTATTTGTTTTTACATTTAAAAACAAAAATAAGTTGCCTTAGTGGTTAGAGCACTCTAACTTGCTCACTTCTTTTGATGTCCTCCTTTCAAGTTTTGTGTTTAAATTTTAATTAACTATTTATTGGTTGGACCTGCAGATTTTAACGGATTCAATTGCACAAACAATCCTAAGAAACCGAATTGGTCAAGGCTCCAGTTCTGATAACTATATATTGCTCCCATTAAAATTATAATATTACTAAATCAGTAATAGTTAAAGAAATCAAACTATAATTTTTCATCCAAATTTTGGTAAATTTGACAAGTTTATAGTATTATTAAATTAAAAGAGTTTAATTATTCAGTTGAAACTCCGCAAAATTTTCCATCCAAATTTTGGCAAATTAATAATAATTATTGAGATTGCCAAACTTTTGCAATGTTCTATTGGTCACTTTTCTAGATAACTAGACTTTTAGCATTTAAAGCCGACTATCTCAAGTTCAAAATACTAACTTTCTTGGAATATATAGCATTATAACTCTATAATTCATCAAAATTTCGTGATTAATTGAATTTTTTAGGATTTGTTTGAGAATTTTTTTAAAAAAAAGGCAAAATTCGATCTCTTGTTATTATTTAATTTTTAAATAAACTTGCTTACAGTGTATTTGAAAAGAATTATATATATATATACCTTATTTGCCATAGAATGTTGAACATATTTAATAGAAAAATGGATTTACCGAACACTAGCAAAATAAGAATCAATGAAATTCATTTTCAACTAATCAATTATCATATTTAATTATCAAAGAATTTCTTATAAAAATTAAATAAATAAATAAATAAAAAGAAAGAAGAAATATTAACGTAGGCCTTGGATTAAGCGCTTATTCAGTGTATATCATTCAATTTAATATATATATATATACACACACCTCATGTTAGTGGCATTTTCAACTTTTTGTTTTTTAAATTGGCTAATTGATAGAATGTTCAGAATTTAACATAAAGGCCACATTCAATTATAATTCAAATTTGAGTAAAAGTTTGATTTGATATGGAACACTCCAGTTGTATATTCTAATTTTTACTCAAATATTGTTCTTTTTAAATCCCATCTCCAACTTAAAAATAATAATACTAATAATAAATTACTTAAATTTGATACGAAATATTTCAATGGCAACTTTAAACTCAAATTCAATAAATATTACTGATGATTTGATATATGCTTACTTTAGGTAATTAAAGTAACCATGAAGCTAATAACTTGATAATTGTGGGATATATATTTTGAAAAACTAACCGTTAGTTTATATATTATACTTATACATGTCATGTATGCCAAAAATCACAGTAATCCAACGGTCGGTTTCTCGATCGTAAATGTCTCTAAGAAAAATTTTGACAATTTTTCATAATCTATATTTTTGAGATGATGACATTTGATTATTAAGATTTTTTGCATACATGACATACACAAGAAAAATTATCTAATACAATGATTAGTTTTCCTAAATACATATCCCACAACTAGTTAAAGGAGTCACACTTAGTTTAACTAAAGTCAGCATATGTGCTCAGGCCTCAGGATGAGGGCTCATGTGAGTAATGATTTGAGTCTCCCTTAATTTCAATAAACATTTAAACATTCTTTAATTTGATAGTATGGTTGAGTTAAATATTGAAACTGCATTTTGACTTATTTTTAATTAATTTAAAATTTGAGTAATGATTGGAAATTCTTTTAAGACATTGAAATCAAATTTTAAAGGGAAAATGATCAATTGGACTCCGAAAACAGTTTTTATATTATCACCAAGTCCAAATCATAAGATCCTATACCGATAGGCCCCTCTAAGTCAAATTTAAAGTCAACTAATAACATATATAGTCTAATATTCTCTTTCCTTATTTTCAGCTAGATTTTAGTTTTCATAATATTATCTTATTTAATGTGGTCTTTTTTAGGAAGCTTTTTTATTTAAATAATAATCTAAACCAATCGGATAATGGAAAGTTTTTGAATTTGAATTAAGATAAAAGTTAGAAAATCCTTGGCCGGTGTTAATTGTTCGGTTGATGCAACAAACATAAACGTTAGTGAATATGGACGGAGGAGGGTCGTTTGTCGCACACCAAGATTAGTTTCGTTTTACAGAAATACATGTAATACATGTAAATCTTCAAAGTTTATTTTTAATTTTTTTTAATCTTGAAAGTTGAACGAGAATATCCTCTAATGTATACAAGAATACATCTGCCTAATAACACCAAACTTTATATATTCATGTATACATGACACTGACTTGTGAACATGACACTGCCTTGTGAACCAAAACAACCAGGCACCCAATTCAATCCACACAAGTCAGGTTTCCCAAACAACCAATGGAAGTGAAAAAAACAAAACAAAACAAAACAAAACCAAAAAAAAAAACAAAAAGTCATGACTCTATCAAAATACATGTCTTCTTAAAAATAAAAAAACTTTTATTTCCTATAGTATCAATCATTTACCCTAAATTCAAATATCATTTTTGAAAACCTAATATGAGCTACTTATAAAATGGGTTGAAGGCCTTGCCTAACAAAAGAACCCATGTATACATGAAACTGTCCATGAATAAACCAATGGCCCTACGCAAAGAAAGAACAAAGATGGAATAGTCCGGCCCACTTTGCTGAAAACCAATCGATAGAAGAACAAAACAATAGGCCATTTCTTCTGCTCCCCCTTTACTAGTAAGGGCAATTGAAGCTTATAGAGAAAGAAATTGCTTTCTCTAGCCTGTAGAAATTCAACATTTTGCCAATTTTCTCTTCGTCGGCATGCTGGAGAAGACAAACCGCGCCGTTGATCTTGGGTCTTCGTCGGATGCAACAAAGACCCTCTCTTCCAACCGGTTTCCATATTGATGAAAATGGATTATGTGTGCAAACACAACACACGTTGATGATACATTCTAAAACTCTCGCATAGAATGTAGGCTTGATTTGGGCTAGGGCGATTTTAAATTTATCCGCTCCATTTTTAAAACTATATTTCATTTTAAATGGAGGGCATTTATGTCCAATTTTTACTAATTGCACAAATTCATGCATCTACAAAATTAATAGGGGTCCCTTGGTATTTTCATCTTACACTAGGGTCCTATTAATATAAACCCAATTTTGAATAACCTCTTCCGAAGAGATACTATTGCTAATGATAGGGCGCCTCGAGCTATAAGCAAACTTTTCTAAATCATGGATAGACATGGCTAAGTGAGTTGTGATGAAGAAAATGTAATGACAGTAGTAGAATTCTTACCAACTTTGCTAACCAGAATATTATACAAACTACATTCCTTGCTGTGGAACCCCCCTTTTCCCCTAACTCTACTATTGGAAAGCCTGCAACTCCAATGTGACTGGTATAGTCAACATTCGGTGTGGAAGGTAACATCCTTTACATAAAGTCAAAAACAATAATTATTCAGAAAAAGAAACTTGGGCAAGCGTGAAAGCTCACAATGGCAAAAGGAGGGAATTTGCAAATAAGGAATATACAAGTTCATTGACATATTTCATCCATATATATATACTAGTGTTGACCCGCGCGATGCGCGGCCTGCGCGATAACACAACCAATACAAAAAATCAATAACACAACCAATACAAAAAATCAACTCTATTCACTGAACATGATAATATAAAAACCTCCGTTTGGTAATAAAAATGGGAAAATAAAACGGCATATAAATTTATAAAAGTTAAATTTTTCATTGTTTGAGACCCAAGAAAACAAAACCCTCTGCTAAACTGAGCCCAACACAGCTATTTGTCATAGTTCAGGTTAGGATTCAATTTTTATAGAAACCAAAACAATATAGATACTGCATCTATACATCACTAATCTATCACCACATATATAGAATATAAATAAATAAAAATTCAACCTCTATAAACTTCTCTCATAAAATAAAACACTAAGTCACGGACGCTAACCCCATGCTTCAATCTATCTTCAAATCAAACCCCAGTAATAAAAATAAAATAAAATAAAAATTACTTACAGTCAAAGGAAGTGCAACACCTTTAAGCCCTAAGCAAGAGTGAGAGTTAGACAAATCAAGTATAACATAAAAGCAGTTCAAAGATAATTGTTTGAACAAAAACTGGGCACATTAATTGGTTCATAACCAAACTGAACAAAATTACAGCATCGGCAAACAGGCCCTAATGCAACAATACATACCCCGAGGTCTTAAGACCGCTCAAATTAACTTTATTTTCATGTTTATCTATTTGGGTGGGGGACCAATTAAGCATGCTAAAAAATACTGACAAACACAAAGCTAAACTAAACACACACTATTGATCGAAGCTTCTCCACCTCTGTGGCATTAATATTGTAATAAATAATAAATAGACTTGTTAACCTGTCTATCTATAATTTTTTTTGGGAGAATGTATACTTGGAATGTGAAGGGTTGCATAAATTGTTGTGCATCTGGTGGGAATTAAAGATAATGGGTGTGTTTGAACCAATAGAAATGAATGAATGGAGTGAATCAAGGAGAGAAGAGTATGAGGGAGGGAAGTAATTCTAGGCCGCCACATCAGCACAACTGCTCTATATATAATAAGATATATATATATATATATATATATATATATATATATATATATATATATATATTACTTTTATTGATATAAATAACACATCATATATCAATTAGGATGGGTGAAAATATATAGATCGATAACACATGTGGGTGGGATATAGGACTGCAAATTAACCAATTTATTCGAGTAGCTCACACACATGCTCGATAAGGCCGGGATTGTTTCAGTTCAATTGTTTATTAAATGAGTCAAGCTCAAGCTTGGATTGTAGGCTCGTTTAACAAATAAGTCAAACTCAAACACTCCTAGGCTTTACTCGTTTAGGTTCGTGAACAAACTCATTAGTAGGCTTATGAATAGAATTGTGTTTAGACTTGTAAAAAAGTTTATAATTTGGACTTGAATGAGCTCAATATATACAATCCTCTTTTTTTAGACTTTTCTTTTTTATTTCTAGTATAGGCCCAATATATAGAATAATAGAAGCCATTTTTAAACTTTTCTGCATTAGTTTTTAATTTCCCTTTATTGTAATTTAGGATTGGCTACTCGTAAATAACTCACAAACAAGCTCGATAATAAATAATCCAAGCTCAAATAAATCAAAGATCAATTTGATTAATTTCAACTCAAACTTAAATAATCAAGCTTTTGACGAAGCCCGAAACTTAGCTTGGTTCAATTCGCTCGCACTCCTAGTGAGATAGCATTGTTTTCCCATTAATTTTTAAGAAAAATTACTGATTAAGCCCTTGTACTATCAGCGTTTTTTGCTTTGCACTCCTAGAATATCGATTGTGACACATTCACCCCCCATAGTTTTGATTTGTGGCATTTTGTGCCCTTCGGGCAATTATTAGCCATTTGTTTCTTTGATTAAAATGATTAGTTTTGTTGTTTTTTTCTTATGCAATATTTATCTTATATTTCTAATGTATGTATAAGTATATTGGTGGAGTTTTATGATTTTTCTCAATATATTTTAATTTTATGAATTATTTTCTCCATAGAGTAAATAAAATTCATATTAAATAAAATATATTAAGAAAAATCAAGAAACTTCATCGATATACTTGTAGATACATTAGCAATCTAGAATAAATACTGCATAAAAAAATAATAAGTCTCACACTATTTTTTCAGTCAAAGAAACAAATGATTAATTGCCGTAAAACTATAGTGGGTTAGTCAAAGTGTCATAATTGATACTCTAGGGGTGCTAAGTGAAAAACAATGTAGTACAAAAAGTCAATCAGTAAAGTTTTTTTTAATTTTTTATGGTATATATTCCCAAGAAAACAACAACAATTTAAATTGTTAAATGGTTACACCCAAAATGATTGCAATAAATCGTCACATACTCGATCATATGACCATCATGCATGTAATGGTTAATCAAACTTTTGAGGGCAATTTTATCCTTTTAATAAGGCACCGTTTGGATTTGTTTTTTATAAATACTTATTTGCTTTTTAAAAAATTTTCTAAGAAATAACATATTGTAAATTTTTAAAAAAGCAAATAAGTACTTGTAATATAATAATTTTATACTTTTCTGGATCTACAGTAGTATAATGAAGAGATTTCGTACAATTTGGAACACATTCATGTTTGCATTTCGCTACATTCCGAGGCATGTATGCGTGGACAATCCTTCAAGGCATGGTTGGAGGAGTACCTTAATCTCAAAATCTAGAAATTAAGGAGAAAATAACTTTAATTTAGTGCAGCCAGAACAAGAAAATCTTTCAAGTAAGAGACATCTCCAGTAGATGTAATTCATTTTATTGATGAAGTTTACGATCTAATTAATTATCTAAACAGAAACTAGAATTTGGAGTAAACCAGTAATATATACAATCATGATCTAGCCAGCATATGCTTATATAAGTTATGAAAGGATGAAGCCCATAAATAATTGTGGGATCCATATTTTGAAAAAGTTACTGTTGGATTATATTATGTACTTATAGATGTATTGCATGCCAAAATCACGATGATCTAATTGTACACACAAATTTCATGTCCTGAAAATTAAAGAATAAGAAAAATATGGACAAGTGTAACTTGTATTAAGTTGCAAGAAATATGGGTTTCTTTGTTGTTGTTTATATATATATATATATATATATATATATA
>JAESVK010000608.1:438930-477950 GCA_017140935.1 Hamamelis virginiana
CCCATTTTGGTGTTATGTGTGTTTGTTTATATATATATATATATATATATATATATATATATATATATATATATATATATATATATTCTTTATAAAAGAATAAATTGGTCCTCTGATTTGATCCCATTTGATGGCTTGAAGATCTGAAGGCTAGGATAGCTTGATCTAGTTTGAACGATGGCTTGATATTGAGTTTGATCTTGAATCGGGCTTCAATGGTGAAAGATTTGGCACTTGTGTTTCATGCTTGATGAGTTTAATTTTCCACATTGATAATGAATGCTAGAAAGTCTAGAGTTTGGCAGCACTTTAACACTCTGGAAAAAGCCTTCTTCTTTTGAATGAGAGTCTCCTATTTATAAAAGTATTGATGCTTATTTTCAAGGGATCTTGGCCAATTAGAAAATTATTATTTTCTAATTAATTTAATTTAAAGATAAGTGGAAGACTTACCTTTCTGTGTGATGATGTGGCCTTCCATGTGTTGACATATGTCACTTGTCATGGATGCACATCAGCTTTGATGAATCACCCTTGCTTGCAGGATCCACCAGTATTAAACTTAAATTGTTGATCAGCCAAACTTTTTATTGTTGTCCAATCAAACAGTGATCAACACTTCATAGAATTTTTGATGTCAACGCTGATGTCAAAATTTCAAAATATTGCTATGAAAAACTGTGACCGCTAAAAACTGTCACATTTTTTTTTCGGTGATATTTTTTAGAAATTAATTATCGGATTACTATGATTTTTGACAGACGTGACATGCATAAAGTATAGTATCTAATCCAACATATCATTTTTTTTTTTAAAATATGTATCCCATAATTATCTAAACACTTCATATTTATATATATAAATATACAATGACTTGATATTTTTTGCAATATATTAACTAGGGAAGTTAATGGGATGGGTTAAAAGTGTAACTCGCTCCGCCCCCTATCCTATTGGGAAGAGTTTGGGAAATAGATTTGAAAATCCTATAAGGTACGGGAAAAAAATTAAAATCCCTATAGGGTTTAGGATGAGAATGAGATATGGCTTCTCCAACCCGCTCCGCCCCGAATATCTATGTATATATAATTATACTAAAATCTTTTCCATTTATTTACAATATTTAGTGTTTTAAGATTTTTATCAATTCTATTTTTTCTATTTTTTTCACCAAGTTAGTGTGTATAAATATATATTTTAACTACTAATACTTATAATCCAAGATAAAAATCAAAATTTGTTGAGATTATGGTTAGGATTCATTCCAAAATAAAATAAAATTGAAGTTTAAAAAATATTTTAATTATTTTTTCATACTCGATGGGAAAACTTGTCCCGCCCCGTCCCGTTTTAAGTTGGAATTGGGACAGGTTTGGGAAATAATTTTTATTCACAGGACGGAATTGGGAAAGCAAAAATCCGCTCGGTTGACATCCCTAATATTATCAGTAGGAATAAGATTAAACATTTAAACACAAGGCCACCAATTAACAATCTGACCGGTCAAGTCCCTCGCAGGATGCAGGTAATGATTTGTTGTCATGGAGCATGGGAAAAAAAGATAATTTGGGCAAGCCTGGGCTGGGTGGCTTGCCCTTCCATTGGACAAAAAGTGACAACTCATATGAGTTCCCCTTACTCTTTTGACATATTGAACATATATGTATGTGTTTTGTAAAGCTCCATCAATAGTGGTTAAAGAGGCTCTCTTTTGTTTCCAAAAAACAAAAACAAGTTACAGAAAATTAGGCGCCTGTTTATTTCGTGAAAATTTTTATAATTTTTATTTTTATTTTCATTAAAAACAGAAAGCAGCCTAAAAAACACATTTACTTGTAAAAAATAAAAATTATTTTCAAGAAAATAAATTCAATTTTTAACAAAATGTGAAGACATCAAAAAGACGTTTTTTGTATTTTCACGAAAACTAAAAACAAGGATTATATCGTGGCAATGCTTATAAACATAGAAAAAAATATGTAGACCAACTGTAAAACCAAAAATAAAAATAATAAAACATATAAAGATAATATATAGTTTTAGTAAATGCATTTACATTATTTTTAGATTTTGAAAAAAGTTTTAATTTTTGCAAAGTAAACACATTTTCTAAATTTTGAAAACTGAAAATGAAAACTGTTTTTAAAAAATTTTCACAAAAAATAAAATTTGTAAAAAATTTCTCGAAGTAAATAGGGCCTAAATATTCCTAATATTTGCGTGAAGTTTTACTCTAATCCCTATACTATAAAATGTTATAAAATAGTCTTTAAAATATTTGTGATTGTGTAGTATTTTTCATTATAAAATGTTTCAAAGTAGTTTATAAAGTTTTGTTTTGTTTCACTTTGGACCCTATACTATAAAATGTTTCAAAATAGTCCCTTACCTATTGGGATGGAGGGAGTACAAAATTAGTGACCGGCTAGTGTACAAATTAGAGTCCCATTGGACCATAAAAAGGAGTGGACTGTAAAAGTGGAACATAAAAAGGGACCCCAATGGATCATTCATATATATATATATATATATATATATATATATATATATATATATATATATATATATATATATATAAATGCGACTTTATAGATCGAATAACTATTGGTATTCGATTAATATATTTTTTTGTATACATGATATGCATAAGAAGGATATTTAATTCATCAGTGGATTTATAAAAATGTAACTATCGTAGGATTTTGTAAACCATAGGTAACAATATAGATAAAAATATAGGTCAACAAAATCTATCGGTGGTTTCCATATATATACTGACATGAGTCACGAGGACATGCATGCGATGTGTGTGCAAAAAATTTAAATAATAATTTATTAAAATTAAAACTTAAAATTAAGAAATTGAGAAGATGTTTATCAAAAAGTTAATGGGAGAGAGATGGGATTGATAGTTATATGTAATGATAATAATAAAAAGGAAAAAAAAAATTAATTAATTATCCAAAAAAAAAATGATGAAGTCATGGGTGGAGTGGAAATTATTTATATCTACTTTTAGGTAATATTGAGTATATTAAGTATTACTCTTACAAGGGTAATTTTGGTAAAGAAATGTAAAGACTAAAGGCTCCTCTCCCTTCATAATAATGTTGGATTCTAGCGTGCACACGATGCGCATAAAATAAATAAATAATAGTTTATAAAAATAATTTAGTTTAAATATTTGAATTAAAAAATGTAATTATAAAAAAAAGTTAGTGGGAGAGAGATATGAAATATATATATATATATATAAAGATGAAGTCATGGGTAGAGTGAAAAATTACATATATGATTTTTAGCTAGGTAATAATAAGTATTATTTTTATGAGGACAATTTTGGTAAACAAATGTTAAGACACCAAAAACTCCTTCCGAAAGTCAGCAAACACTCCATGGTCGAGATCTACCAGTCATGGAACATTTGCTAACTTTATTAAGGTCAACAAATGCTAATAAGATCATTACTAGCTCTCACTATATATATATATATATATAGTCTCGATACTGTACACATATGCTGACTTTAACTAAAGTCAACATGGTACCTTTAATTAATTGTGAGGTATGAATTTTGAAAAACCAACCATTAGATAGATACTCTTCTTATAGATGTCATGTATGCCAAAAATCACAGTTATCCGACATTTTAAAATACAAACTGTGTAAAACTGTAACTGTTGAGATTTGTCACAATTTTTCACAGTGACATTTTTAAGAAACTGACCGTTGGATCACTGTAATTTTGGGCATGCATAATATAGGCACCTGTAGTGGGGGTTTGGGGTGGGGTATCTATGGGCACCTGTAGGGCTTTGTTGTAATAAAAATTAAATAAATAAATAAATCTGTTAGTTGGGCTCCTTCAAGCTGCTTCATTAAATATAAAACTTTAAGGAATCTATCATGAGTTTTTTTTTTTTTTTTTTTCCTTATGAGTACGTATACATTTATATGAGGATTTTGGGGTTTTAGCCAATATGGGATAAGTTTTTTGAACGACCAAACATTAGATCTGATACTCTTTTTATATATGTCTTGCATATATATAAACAATCACAGTGATATGACAGTTGATATTTAGAATACAAATTGTGAAAAACTGTCACAATATCCGACGATTAAAGCTATCATAATATCTTACAAGAATCTCTCCTCAATTTCCTCTTTATCTCTCCTCTCTCATTCTCTATCCTTTTATTTATTTATTTTATTCCAAAAATATCTCCCAATAATCTCTCTACTCAATCTCCTCTTTCTCTCTCCTCCCTTTTTCTCTATCTTTTTTCTCATTTTATTCATTCCAAAATATATCTTCAACAAATCTCTCCCCTCAATCTTCTATTTCTTTCTCATCTTTTTCTTTCTCTCTCTAGAAATTAAATTCTGCTCCCACTAATCTCTCTCCTAGTGCATAAAAAATGATTATAGTGAAAATCATAAGAAGTGCGTTTGAGATGCCGTGAAAATCATACAAAGTGCAGTGAAATTCATTTTCAAAAAAAAATTGAGGAGGGAATTGAAAGAAATACAAAAATGATCTGTACATAGAAAATTATCCTTAGTGCATCAAAAATACAATGAAAATCAATCTCAAAGTAGATTGAAAAGAAAGAAAGAAAAGATTAAGAAAAGAGATTCATTGGAGATATTTTTGAAATAAATAAATGAGATAAATCTTATCTAATGATATCATCAATTTTTTTTATTTTTTTTTTATTTGGTAATAAAAGTGCATATATTAAACTAATAAACAGCAATACAACATGGGTAAACAACACCACTAGTGTCAAAATATTGAATTATATTCAGAAGATTATGAGGCTTTTAAAAAACAACTAAAGTTCCCTTCAATAGAAGTTCTCTTCTTTGCAAGCCTGCCTGCACAAGCATTACCTTCCCTATATGCATGGTGGAGCAGGCATTTCTGGAAATTCTTCATAAAAAAACTGCAATAATTTACAGTGTGACTTAGGTTATAGTTATCATAAACTCCTTTAAGAACAACTCACCACTTTAGTAGCATCAATCTCAACTGTGAGAAAGGAGATGTTATGCTGGTTGGCAAACGGTAAATTAGCCACATAATACCCTATGTCTTATGAAAAGGTAAATCATAAACTCCTTTAAGTATTGAGCTTAGCAAAGCGAGGCTTAAGAGGTTTCCACTTAACCCCAATTTCCTGGGTTATGCAAGGTAATTTCGAGTTTCTAGTAAAGAACCTATATCATCATCAGTTTGTTAGAATAGCAAATCTATTATTTACATAAAATAAAAATTAAAAAAAAAAATGCTTTTAAAAGATTGGAACTTTATGTATGAAAAAATCTATAATCAAAACTTATGGCAAGAAAGAATATCTTTTGAGAACTCTATACTCTAAAGTTGGCTAATTTGGAACTTCATATCAATTTATTAAAGGGTGGGACTATTTACAGCACACATTTTACTATGAGCAGCCCATTTTCTAAGTACAATTCACTCATTTGTTATTTTTACTAAAGGCAGCACTATAAAATTTTAATTAATTACCCATTTACCCCTTTACTAAATACAACCCATTACATAACAACATTTATAAAATGACCATATTACCCCTAACACTATATTACCCCCCGACACTAAACCTAAAACATATTACCCTCAACACTTTCGTTTAGGTTTGTTTATATATTATTGGTAAATGTTATATTTGGAATAAACTTGCTTCAAAACATGAAAAGTAGCGTTTTATAACCATTATGGTATGATGATGTTATGAAAAAAACCCTGTTTCGATCGAAAAATTGAAAAAAAAATTTTGTATTCCTGTTCGCATTCGGACTGGTAAATCCGAATATGAAGTTTTAGTATTCAGCTTTAGTATTCAGTAAGCTAATGTCGAATATGTATGTTTACTATTCGGCAATTACATATTCGGCATTAGCTTTGGAAAGACTCCAAACTACATTCGATTTTTTGGAGTGTAATATAATGTTTCATATTCGACATTAACTTACCGAATACTAAAACTTAATATTCGGATTTACCAGTCCGAATGCGAACACGAACACAATTTTTTTTTTCAATTTTTCGATTGAAACATGGGTTTTTTTTCGTAACACCATCGTACCATAATGGTTATAAAACGCTGCTTTCATGTTTTGAAACAAGTTTATTCTAAATATAATGTTTACCAATAATATACAAATAAACCTAAAACGAAAGTGTTGGAGGTAATATGTTTTAAGTTTAGTATTGGGGGTAATGGGTTGCAAATAGAACTTGTGTCTAGTATTTAGAATTTGGGCATTTATGACATTTTAAAACTTTTGTTTTGTATAAATTAATGAGCCAATGAGTTGCCTTAAAAATGATTGGACTGTACTTAGAAAATGGTATAATAGACCCAGTGAATATTTTAAATGGGCTGCCTTTAGTAAAAAAGTGTACTGTAAATAGCCTCACCCTTTATTGTGCCCATTTAGATTAAGAAGCAGAAGCCAAAGAAGCTGCTTCTCATCATTAAAAGCTGCTTGTGCACCATTTGGCAAAAAAAAAAAAAAAAAAGCTTCAAAAATCAAAAAAAAAAAAAACCAAAGAAGCTGATTTTTGAGAATCACCCAGTTGGGTGATTTTCCCTAAAGTGATTCTGCTTTTGATATCATTCATTTCCTGATATCAATATTGTCCTTACAAAAATAACTAAAACAATTTTCTTTCCCTTCATATCCCCCACATAATAACCTAATTCATCCATTAGTTTTCTCATAAACCAACCGTTGGATCACTGTGATTTTTTGCATGCATGACAAACATAATATGAGCATCTAATCCAACGGTCGATTTTTCAAAATACCTATCCCATCTACCCTATTGAGGAGTGGACCGCTAATTTGAATCCCAAATTATAATTATAAATAAGAATATTTAAATTATTTATTATTTATATCATTCATATTATTTATTAAATAATATTATTCATATTATTTATCCTTATAAATAAAATTATTTATAATTTTATTGCCAAGGATAATTGTGTCAATTCATAATTAAGAGCAGCTTTTTCATATAGTATTCAAACAGACAGTAAAAACACTTCTAATGCCAAAAATACTTTAAAATACAGTATCCAAACGCAACTTACTTCTTCTACTTTTACTTTTTTAGATTCTGCTCTCATCTACTTCTCTATCTTGTTCCTGATTATGTTTCCAAACGGGCCCCACCCAAAATAGGTCAGAGTACCCGCTCAACTGAAGGCTCAAGCTCCAGTGAAAGTTCAACGAATCCGAGATAGGGCCTTTTATTAGATTAGATCAGTAGGGCGAAGGGTGGCAGAACCTTATAGACTTCTAACTGAATCAATGTCTAAGACATCTAAAGTGAATCAATCTAAAGTCAAATCCTTGGCCGCCTGATGAGCCTCACTCTCTTTGAGAAATGATGTGCGCTACACCGCTAGCCTTCTTCCACACAGCCATCGGAATCTCCAGCTTGCCAGGACAGATGCCCCTTTCTTAGTTTTTATATTCAATTCTTATCCTGTCTATCTCTTCTCTATTTAAAATAAAAAAAAAAGGAAAATATTAAGGGCTTTTTCGTCACTTACTCAGGGCGCGGTAAAAATCAGCAATTCGAGATTTTGTGTTAACAATGAGTCGAACTCACGAGATATTATAAGGCAGAAAGAGAGATTTGGGAGACGAGAAAAAACAGTTTTGGAGAGGGGGGGGGTTAGTACACGTGTCGGTAAATGAGCGGGAAAAGTAGGGGAGTGAATGAATGGTAGTTGTTTGATTAGGATTTTTGAATAGACAAAAGAGACGTTGATGTGACCACACAGCGCAGGCCTGTGGACCCCACCTTAGGCAAACTCGCTCACGTTATCCTAGATTTTACTGCTTCGCTGCCTGTATGTCTCCGTGCGCGTTAACGCTAACGTGCGCGTTAAGTGAGACGCTCCAATGGATTGGTTTTAATCTGGTGAGACGCTCTATTGTGGTAAATGCAATTTTGAGCTTGAAAAATTATATTAGATTAATTACTTATAAATTTTATGTTCGCTAAAAATTATAGTGATCAAACGGTTGGTTTCTGAGGGGAAAAAAAATATCAATTTGGAAAAAACTTATGATATTTTAAAGAACAAAAAAGTCACATTTTCATTGTGCATTTTTTCAGAACTGACCGTTGGATTATTGTAGTTTTTGACAAACATTAAATTCATAAGTAGTTCATCTAATCGAATATTCAGTTTTTCGAAATTAGTTATACATTTGACCAGTAAAAATCACCTTACATATATAAAGTGCAACTTATAAAAGAAGGATTGATATATAAACTATACTAAGATAAATCCCGAGCGATGTCCAGGTGTAAAAATAATAGTGGAACATTAACAAACTTATAAAAAAAATACAAATATTTAACAAAAAGTTTGATCAATTTTAATTTTAATATTATTTAATAAAATATTTTTTAAACCTCGAGCAATGCCCAGGTGTGAAAAAAATAATGGAACTTTAAAAAATTTATTGAAAAATATAAATATTTAGCAAAAAGTTTAATCAATTTTAATTTTAACATTATTGAACAAAATATTTTTTCTAATATTCTCCAATTCTATATAGAAAGTAATGCAATTTTTTTTTTTTTTTTTAAAAACTAACTGTAAATTATTATTATTTTTTAAATTTAAATAACATTAATAAAACTTTTTTTGCTAACATCTGTACCAACCGTGTAAAAAAGTGTACAAAAGAGATAAAAATTAAATAATAAAAAAAATTTGGAATGCGTGCACTTTTTAAATAGTGCCTAGAACTTTTAAATAAATAAAAAATTTGAATCATCAATAAAATAAATAAATAAAATTTAAGAGCTTGCCAACCCTATTAAGGGAGAGTTTGGCATATATTACAAGATAATAGATAACATATTTTCGTGACAGCTGTTTTGACATTTTGCAATATCATCCTTTTTTAGAAAAAGGGATTGCCCACGTGTTAAAGTATTATTGGTCACGCGACAGAATCGACGCTGTAGAGGAACTGAAGCCCCAAATCTAGAGCTAGATATCTACTCGGTAAGGATCTGATAACGTTACGGATCTTTCGCTTCACGTCGCCTTGGTTGATCAGACAACATGGTTAATGACACGTGGTTCGTAATGATGTGGAAAAAGAGAACTGTGTTGTGACACGCTGCCACAGAAGGAGAGGTGCATATGTGTAGCCCAAGTAGGACCCTCGTGTGCCTGTTCGTGGTGAATTGATGGGCTATAAAGTATGCTAATTTTTAGACCCATCCTATTGGGCCGAATTACAAGCTAAAATAGAGAGCGGATGTTGACACACCCTTGAATTATAAGCCCACTCCCTCTAATTTTGATTTTTTACCGTTTTATGAAAAAATACATTGTTTTTAAGAAAACTAGCCTCAAGGTCCACTAGAAAACATCATTTTGAACAACTTTGTAGGAGAAAGTTTTTCCAAAATCTATCATTTAAGCAGACTTTTTTTATCATTTATTATTTTTACAAAATATTTTGTAAAAAATGCCAAAAAGTCTGCTTAAATGATAGATTTTGGAAAAACTTTCTCCTACAAAGTTGTTCAAAATGATGTTTTCTAGTGGATTACGCGGCTAGTTTTCTTAAAAACAATGTATTTTTTCATAGAAACGGTAAAAAATCAAAATTGGAGGGGGTGGGCTTATAATTCAAGGGTGTGTCAACATCCCCTCCCGCTAAAATATTCAATGATGTATGTGGCAAGACTTTTCATTTTAAACAGTTTTTCTTGTAGTGAAATGATTCCTGACAATAACTTTTTAAATTTGGAATTGACCAAAGCTCATATTTTTTTTAAAAAAAAATTGTGTCAAAAGTCTATTTTTTATGCCAAAAGTCATTTGGGCATGAATTGGACAAAAATATCTATTATTTTTCAAACAACTTCTAATCCCAATTGGAATTTCACTACGTTGGAACCGTAAATTATGTCGGATCCCGAATTTTACTACGCAAAAATTGGATTTCACTACACTAAAACTGGATTTTACTATGCTAGAATGGAGTTCAAATTGCAAAAAATAAAAAAAAACAAAAAAAAAAAAAAGAAAAAAGAAAAAGAAAAATACAACATTTAGCCAGATAAAGTATAGACTCAGCTTTTATTCATAATATTTGGAATTGTCTAGGTATTAATTGAAATTTGATTCATAAATCTACTATAAACCATAAAATTTTACTAGAGTTTATTGGATTAGTATTCACTTATGGTATTTTAATGGGCTAAAGTCATGACGCCAACATGATATTAAAAGATTTCTTTTGGAGTTCACAGATTCTTGTCTCGGTAAGTGGGAGCCACCAAACAAATGCTCAATATCTTTAGGTAATTAGAATTATACCAATTATATAAACAAATGCCCAAAATCATCCAAATTCAATAAAACAAAACTAGAAACAACGGTAGTCTGATAGAAAATCGCGCCTTTCAACTGATCATTGCCATCTCTAACCTTCCATTTTCTTTTTCTCTCTAACTTCTAGTAGTCTATTTTGCCACGAGGTTGAGAAGCTAGAGAGAGAAAACGAAAGCATTTGAGCAACAAACTTAATATGAACATTCAATTTGATTATCAAAATCAGATTGCCTGATACGATCTGCGCCAATGCATTGATTTTCATTTTGTTCCATTGATTTGAATTATTTCTGGCTAAATAAGACATGTCATTACAAATTAACGATATCTTATCCAATATGTATTATAGGCAGTTCCTAACAATTTTTGCATATCCCCTTCCATAAATAACATGCGTAGTCAAAACCCAAGTCTTTAGCATAAAGCAAGTGCCCTAGTTATAAGAATACCCCACCTATATGACAAACACTCCTAGTTATATCTCTAATAAGTTACCCTTTTATTAATTAACCCATGCCCCATCTACATTGATATTGAAAAATCCGAATTCCCTAATTACTTGATATACAAATAACAAACACATGTTATGCATCATAATAAGCATGATAAAAACTAGTGATTATCAAAATAGATTCATGATCAACAATCACACATTATTCCATCCTTCTTAATAATCCAATTAACAACTAAACAAATAGCACACCATCCACAACACAGGATTTACGTGGAAAATCCAAACTGGGAAAAATCATGGGAAAAGAACGAATGAAAGCACTATGAATAAGGATTTACACTTGATGACAACACTTTACCCTACTTGAATCCACAAGCTATATTGATATCGATTCATCCAGATCACATTCCTCTCGAACAAGTCTACAAACGATCCATGGCCTTTCCCAAGCTGAACTCCGCAACACGCGCTCCATATATCGAGCTTTACAACACACAACACCGATTTTTACTGGTAAACACTTTGGAATCCACCAAAACCACCTTGGATCCATTAAGGCCAAGATCTAATCACATTGAATCTCAATAATACAAAAGTATATGGTCTACAACACTCTCAAGATCAAAGATCTATTGAATAGACCATCATACAATTGATCAATATACCCTAGATCTAATGAATTGTAGGGAGAGTGGGATCTAAAATGGAAAGAATCAATGAATCCTCCTTCTTTTTATGTTCTCTCTCTCTAAACCTACCTAAAATGACATATTTATAGGAGTACATCAACCCTAGACCTAATGATGACGTGTACAAGTCACAAAATAGTCAAAATAAGCTTTAAAAAACATTTTTGTTATGAGTTGGATTGATCCAGCTAAGGTTTGGATCGATCAAGAATGCTTGAAGATGAAAAATTACACTTCTAGAAGTGACTTGGATCAATCAAAGTAAACCTTGGATAGATCCAAGCTATTTGTAGATGCATGTAACTTCCTGCAGGCATATAGAATCGAGCCACATTGGATCGAACTAAACACTTATACACCTTAAAAATCAATGTTAAAACACTCTCCCTTGACTTAGAATCAAACTATACTCAAACTAATCACTTATGGTGAAATTTCTAGGTCTCTAGGTCACTTATCATTCTAAAAGGCGAGATTAAATGATCCTTGATCCTTGTCTTCTATTAAAATATTTATTTGAAAGCATGAAATTGATCTCCAACCTTCATCTTCACTCGATGCATAGCTTGTGGAAGGAAAGTAAGTACTTAACCATTTACAACACAAAAATGTTTTGGACTACGTAATTTAGCCAACACTAAAAATTCCTAACTGATGTTCTAGGACAAAAAACTAACCAAATTGGTCAACTATGAGATAAAATCTTAGATGGAAAAGCACATAGCTTATTCGTAGTACTATAAGGCCTTGTTTGGATTGCCAAAGTAAGAGATGGTGAAATTCTGAAATAGTTTGAATTTCATTCCATTTCTAGTATTTGGATAGAACAGAAGTGAGAGAGTGGAAATAAATGTCCATTTTATCACTTGTGTTTGGTATTTGAAGGAATAAGATTAAAAAATTTATAATATTCCAATTTTACCCCATTTCTTTAGGCTCTCTCTAAGAATTTCCTCATCAACCAAACAACTATTTTCTTTCGCAACAATAAAGTTTCGACACTTGCAACTCATGGTTTGTAACCCACTTCTAGCTCCCCATTACCCATAGGCTCGATGCTTGTATCTACAACAACACACACCACCCCAACATCCCCTATATATATATACAGTTCTGATCTGGTCAGGACGTCCTGACCAGACATAAGGTCAGCCCACGTGATGCTGGCCGTTGGATGCAAAAGAAGGAGATCAAACGAGTGGGATTTAAGATGGCAAACACGCGGGTTATTTCAAGCAAATGGGTTATACCCGGTTTGGATAATCAAATCAAAAAACACATTTCAGATTTTCAAAGCCATCCAAACCGATCGGGAGAGAAAGAGGAGAAAGAGAAGGGGGTTGACGGAACCCTCACGTAATCGGAAGACGTTTGGTGCCATTAGCCTGCTAGAGAGAGAAGTAGCCACTGCACCCACGATGAAAGGAAAGGAAACCCGCCGGAGAAGAAAGGAAATCAGTCGCTGCAACGTCCTCTAGCTCGGATCTCACAGCTGAGGTATGTAACACTCTGATTTTTGCAAAAAAAATTTCTAAAAATCAAATTTGGGAGGTTTTTACATGATTTGAATGGTTGATTTAACAATATTTTTCAAACATTGTGTTTTGGTGCCAAGAAAAATGCGAAAATAGTGGGAAAATTTGAAGTTTTTTTGGGCTTGCTGACAGTCGGTTGTTAGCATGAATCAACCGATTGTTAGCATTGCTTCGAAAATTTGAAAAACCCCGTTATCTGTCGGTCGATTGATACATGCTAACAGTCGACTGTTAGCAAGCCAAAAAAATCAATTTTTTTTTCAAATGAATGCGGTGTCGGTTGTGTATGATTGTGATTAAATTGTTATAATAATTATTGCTTTTTTTGAAGAATTTATAGATCATAATCACATCCTTAAGTTTTGAATGAAGATAATGTAAGGAGCATATTCAGAGAAGTAAGTATTTATTTAAGGTAGTTTTAGTTATAGTACTGTGAACCCACCACATTCGAGCCCCCTCCATTTGAAAGCTCTCTTTTTTATTTGGGATTGGATTCACTTATCATCGTGGATTAGTAGATAATTATCCTTCTCTTTTATCTACTTATTTATCATTCTCTATTATCCATCTCTATTATCCACTCAAGGTCATCCAATCCTAATTATCCTTCTCTATTGTGGGAGTCCACTTAGATTGGATTTTTGAAAAAGGAATGGATTTTGATAAAATAAGGAACCGCCACCTTATTTTTAGGGAATAAGGAAACCACACAAAAAAAGAGTTTTATTTGAAATAAAACAATGACCCCATTTTTGGAAAAGCATGGTCTTCGAATCAAAGTTTGGATTCGGGGGCTAGGTTATGAGATGGGAAGGTTCCAAGACTCATCTTGTAGGCACCCATCTCACCTTAATTAGAGGTCTCTTAATTATTTTTGGGCTTTATCAAAATCTTATAAAAACAACCTATCATATCTAATCAACCAAGAAAGATAGGAATAATATTACATATATAATAATAGATAATAAAAAAAATATCACAATCCTAAAGACCTTAGGAGACAAAAGTCAACCTAAGATTGGACTTGGACCCTATTGGCGGCCTACGTACCTTGTCAGTTGCCTGAAAAGAATCAAAGTCCACGTAGTTTGATCACCCTAGGACTCTCCTATTGTAATGAACTACATCATTTAAAAGTGTTCGACTTTATCCAAGATACTATCTTCGAGAGTTTTTATCCATTCAAAATTACTTTTCAAAATTATTTGATAATTAAAATATTTCCAATGCATTTAGAATTTTTAAAAGTTAGAACTTATCTTCTAGAAGTAAACCTCAATTTAAACTTCCTTTTTAAAAATCATTATCCATGGAATTTCATTCCAAAAAAATCACTTCTTTTTCAAAGAAATTATTTTCAATATAAACTCTTTTAAAAGATTCTTATTTCATGATATAACTATTTAATAAATCAATTATTTTTAACAAAAATCATTTTTAAAACCTCTCTCGAAGATAGACTCTTAGACTCAATCATCTACTAGAATTTGAATGCAACTCTTACAACAAAGAAAAGTCCTAGGGAAGGTCAAGTGACCTTCCTAAACCTAGGTCTCTACCTAACCCTAAGTTAATCTAAAATCCTATCATACTAATTTAATGCATGCTGAAATTTAAATAAACAAACATAATATTAACCCTATAATGCATGAAAAATGCCCTAAATGCTTACTAATTTAACTATGTGAACCTAAGCATATTTCTAAGTTAGATTTGGCCTTAAAAATGATTTTTAGAAGTGATTTAAAGGTATAAATAAATCTGGATAGATTTAAATATAATCTTTAGACCATTTGAAAAACCCTAAAAAAAATAATAAAAAATGTGACAATGACCTAGCATGCACCCTAATATGATATACCAAAATAATCATGCATCATGTTTGAAAACACCAATTTTAAACATAAGGGAAGGGACTTACCTTAGCTTGTTCCCTCGAACATATTTCATATGATATTTCAAATATTAAACATAAATACGAATGATATAAAACAAACCTAAATATGTTCCTATTGACTTATACTAATTTAACATACTCAAACTAACTATACTTAAATAAAAATCATAAATGCAGAAAATATACATGCTAACCTATATGCAACTAATCCTAACCCAACTTAGGTACCTATCCCTAACATGGCATAGAAGAAGAATGAAGAAGAAGAAGAAGAAGAAGAAGAAGTATGCAAAAGAACTTAAAACAAACTTCACAATTATACTAACCTTTTTTGCTTCCTCCTCTCTTGCTCCTAGCTTCTTCTTCAAACTCCAAGGACTCCAAGGACTTTAAAGATGCAACTAAAGTTTCTTAGGGGGTTGGTGTAATGCCTTGAGGCTTTACTCTATCAATTTGGCTCTTTAAATGCCTTATGAGTTTTCTATGACTCTCTGTGTGTTTTCAAACTGATTTCAGGGCTCTCTATTTATAGGGAAGCTTGGAATTGATCAATGGTTCAGTTTAAATCTCTTAAGAATGATCCAAAGGCTTCAATCTAGCCTTCCAAGGTCTTCAAACTCATCCCAAAGTCCCCAAGGCCGAATTGGACACATGGCAAGCACTTGGAAGAGTCCTAGGGGAAAAAAAACTCTGATTTTAGCATTTTCTGGAAATTAGCTCGAGTGACCATCCATCTAGGGATGGTTAGCCGTCCCTTAAGGACGGTTGGCCATCCATAAATGGATGGTCATCGAGCTTTTGGCCTATTTTTGCCTTATGTGGGCCTATTTCAGCCTATTTCGACCCGGTTTCGGCTTTTTTTGGCTTTTCGGGCCAGTTTTGAGTCCAAAGTCGACGATTCAAGCGCCAAAACGATCGTGATTCGATTCGCCATGTTTTGAGAAGTGTTTGAAGTGAAAATTTATTGACCAAAGTCAAAGTTGTGGGGAAAAGTCAACCGATTAGCTGTTTAGGGCCTGCCGGGCCCAAATTAGGGTTTTGAAATCTGCTAACCAATCGCTCTCAAAATCATTTCTTTTTCTCAAAAAAAGTTTTAAAACATTTTAGAAAAGTGTTTTGAAGCTTGTGAAGGCTTCAGTTTGTCAAAAAGATCGAATCCCGGTTGTTCCCGGTCGAAACCCTAATCTGAGCTTGAAAGGCCCTGTGAGCCTTATCTACCAAACATGAGCCAGAAGACTTAACAAACCTTACCACTGACCAACTTAGCTACCCAACACACCCTAATTACCTATGCCAAAGCCTCGGGACAATCTGAAACCAATTTGACAGTTTTTAGGAACTTTTGTGATCAAAAGGACAATTCTGCCCTTTAGGTCACAAGAGACCTAATTACCTATCGAGGCTGACTCGGAATGCAATGAAACTTGACAGGGATATCTATGACTCTCTAAAAACCTAATGCAAAAAGAACCGACTCAATTCGGCCTAAAAACCTACATGCGATAATGACCTCTATCTAACTGCCCACAAGGGTAAAATTGGCAACTTAGGGTTTTAACACCCTATTTCTCCTCAAAACACAGGCAAACATTCATGACCTTTCTCATGGTAAAAATGGATGTCTACAAGTACATCCAACGTTTTGAATTTCAATTGTTTTCTGAATCAAACTTAGTGCTAATTGAAAATAAATTTGTAATTTGAGTTTTGAATATATTTGCTTAGACCTAAACGTGTTAGTTTTGGTTAAAAGCTATCAAAATGTACGGCATATGTGGGGTATGGGGTGAGCCTCTCTCTCAAACTGCTCAATCATTTATGCCCGAGTTGATATATGGAGTTAATCGAAATTCGGTAAAGGTCAACAATGTTCAAATCTAATTGAAACTATTACTTGGCACTACACCCATGTAATATCTCAATATAGCTTTAATGTATGTTGTTGGAGATATACGAGTCTTATAAAATTATGTTTTCTTCTTATCAATATTGATGGATGTTTGCGGATAGCTATCACTAAACATCCCTAGTTATAAATTTTGTTTCAGTACGACTTTTTGTTGAAAAAGTGTTCTGAAAGGTGTATAATATCAAGCAGGCTCTAATGCTATTAAAATCACTTGTGATCATTGGAGCTATAATTGGAGTGGTATTAGGTCTGTCAACTATTCCTGTCTGTAGTTTTTCAAATGTAGACAGAGACAAATGGGTCACAAAAAAACAATCCAGATCACCATTGTTTCATGCATAGCTATTTGTCTTGGGAGTGATGTTTGCGTGTGAACTTAAATCATTGGTTGTTCAAATTACTTATGTTAATAGGGACATGCAATTTACATTTTCCACAAGTCCTAAATTAGAGGTGGAGGAAATAAAGCTCATAAACATCTATAATTTGAAAATACTGTTAAAACTTTTTTGTGTTGGGACAGCTTGTGAGTTTTTTATATCTAATTCTTTTTTATATTTCATTCTTATGTTGGTGTCCATGTGTAACACCCCACACAGGGTAACCCCTATGCGGAAATGCCACAGTGACATAAAACACCAAGCGCTTATCTTTTGAGTAATTTCTTTTTCAAATTAACACAGTTTAAAACAGTTTTTCAAAATTACGCGTGCGGAAGTCTTAAACTAATTTTTCAACATCTCAAAAATTAAAGATAGCGCTGAGTACTAGTTTGTATCATGAGTACAGTCTCGTAATGTACTCGAATTCCAGAAACATCCATTTAGTTTACTGAGTTGGATAGAGTCTCATGCTGATAATGTGTCATCATCTTAAAGAAAACACATAGCAGAAAAATAAACAAACACCAGGATTTACGTGGTTCGGCAAAATTTCCCACATCCAAGGTGAGTCCTTTTTATTATTGTAAATCATATTACAAGAATACAATATCTTCTTTTCTCAACACATTCAGAAATATTTACATCCTTCGAAATTTTCATAGCTGTCAACAAATTTTATCATTATCCAAATATCACATAAATAAATCATCATATCTGTAATTCATTTATATATATATTACAAAATATATCCATCACTTTTTCACAATAAATAATTTTACACTACATGCATGCTTTATGCATATGACAGATATACGATGCAATGCTCATGCAGTCATACCTGTCATTTCCTCTGTTCTGCTTTTCCTGCAAAATATCAACCATTCACACTAATGGTAAACTTATTTTAGGATTCACCATTTCACTACAATAGATGGCTACCTCATTTTAACCATCTTACCACAACAGCATCCCCTCCTTTTTAGGATGTATATCACCCAGTTCCCACCTTTTTAGGACCTACAGCGATTGTCACTCATTGAGAAGAGGATTTACGTACTGTTTTTAGCAAGGGTGATATATTAGTGCACTAACTGTTTCCAGGATCTTTTGTCTATTGGTGGTATCTCAACTCATGATTTCCACAGTTACATAAATAATCACAAATGCATATGATTTTCTATGCAATATATCTCACATGTAATTGTGTCTCATGCCAGATGCAATTATTCTATGCAATACATATGGCATACATCTCATATTAATAATTCATGTATGTCAATTCGTGCATACATTTCATAGTATATCAACTCAACATATATCTCATATCAACAGTTATATCAGTGATATACAAATAAATCATTCTGCTCACTCAACTTGAGCCACCACATGTAACTGTGCCACTATAACACCCCGTACTTCTCCAAATAACAATATTGTCCGCTTTGCCTGCACGCGTAACATGCACGCTCATACACGCATAATCACATGACAAGTGCACGGTTTTATTTTCTTAAAACGCATTGTTACTATGAGATGTATGGAATTTACTGATAAGCCTAGTCACTTTCTCATAACATCATCACCACATGCCATATGCCAATTTTATGTGCAATAATTATGGCAATTATCACATGTATGTATTTTATACATAACAATTAACATGCTTCATCATTTTATTCATAATAATAACAACATGTTATAAACTTTACAAATATCACATGCATATATTAACAGTTTATATATATATGCCAATATGATTTCCATAACTTGTATTTCCAAGATCTTTCACTAATCATCCTGATTTTATAAAAATCAATTATTCATGATTTTTAACTATTTTCCAAAGACTCACAATTTGGAAGATAGTTAATTTTCTATCCACATGTATTTTTCTATAAAATAATCCATTCTAGGATACTTGTTTGATTTTTGTAGAATTTATCAAATTTTGTTAAATTGAAAAATCATACTAGAATAGTCAAATACCATGAGGTTACATGGTAAGCCTTATGGTGCACCTTCACTATGCTCCATAATTTTCTAGGCTTTTTCATGCCTCCCAAACAACAACTTTTGTACCCATTAATATCAACTTAATTTAATAGGATTTTTAAAAATAATTCCAAGTCAAAATGATAGCCACAAGTGCTAATTTGCAGTTGAGGGTGTATGGTTTACTATGCACCTTCATAGCACAGAATCATACATGCACACTCTCGTACATGATACGTCCATATTTTCTATCTTTTTGGCCAACTTTGCACACTTATATCTCATTCGCTTCTCATCCGATTTGGATGATTCAAAATGTTACAGAATCTATGTGATACAAGCTTTCAAAATATAATGATGGTGTATAACACCTCCCATCCAAACATATTTAAAAATGATGTCAAAGTAGGCTAGTTAATAAAATTTCAGATTTTTTGGCAACTTCGTTTCTCAATTTCTCTCACAATTCACATCCAATTGAAGTGATTCAAAGTTCTAAATTCATATAAAATCAATCTATACCATATAAGTAAAAATCATAATTTTTCGATATACTGTGAAAATACCCCATGTGCCTACTATTAAAGTTTCATGGAAGCTTTCTCTCTCTAGAAATTTCCATTCATCCATAGGTTTTTTTCCATGATTCTTGTCTCTAAAAATCCATAAATTCAAGCTTTGCAATATACTCAAATTTCAGAATTTTCGGACATATACACAATATACTACAAATTTTCAAAGTTTCAGTATTACTAAACTTCAGAAAATTATAGAAATTAATCTACTCAACGGAAAATTCCCAAATTTGGTACACATGATCCTGAGTTGATATAGTTTATAGGAAAAATAGTTCTAAAGTTTCAGTTTTTCATTTTCCTATAAAATAAATACCCAAGATTAGGAAACCCCATTGATATATATATTATATTATATGTATATCATTATTTCATCATTAAATCATACCATATTCAATCCAAAAATTAAAATATAATCAAAATAGAAATACTATCTCACCTTACTAAGTTCTTAATTATGAAATAGATTTACCAATTATTCTGCGTTTGTGCAACTCCATCTTCCTCTTAGTTTCTCATTTTTCTCTCATTCTCATTCTAATCTTCTCTTTTCTTTTCTCTCTTTCCCCCCTTCTTTCCGACTGAATCCCCTTTTTTTATCTCTCACTCTCTCTATCTAACATTCTCTCCCTATCTTCCTTTCCCCTTTACCTTTTTTTTTTCTCCTAACTTTCTATCTCTCCCTCAATCACCTTATCCTTCCGACATCTCATTTCAATCTTCCATTAAAAAAAAAAACAAACACCCCACTTCCCAACAAATTGGGTGGGGTCTCACCCTAATCATATATATATATATATATATATATATTTATTAATTTCTAATCATAAAATATAATATGGTGATCATCCACCACTTGCCAACACGATAATGCATTTCATAACACTCTCATGCACCCTTCTCAAAAAGTGTCCACATGGCACACTCGATGGCCAATGATAAAGCGCCATGTGTGCAATAAATAAAATAAAATAATAGTAATTAAGAAAATTTACTCTTAAAAATTTCGGGGTCTTACACCATGCAGATGTACAAAGTGTTAGTTCCATACTTTTTGGCACTAACCGTGTCACCCTCTATCCATAGCCTTGAGGGAACATGGATGGTATGTTTTCTTTTAACTTTAATTTGGATATTTTCCTCAGAGGTTTCTTTTTTTTTTTTTTTTTCTTCTTTCCCTTTTTTACACCTGTCACAAAAACTTGTTGAATTTTAATTTAAGAATCATGTCTTTGGTGAGTGGAAGTATTTTAGTCTGTTAGTTCACAATGACATATATACATAATGAGTTTAATTTTCCAGTCCTACCTTACCTAGCACACACCTTTTAAGATACAATTGCTTTTCATTTTTTTCATTATCCTCTCTTCAAGTTTGTGGGAAACTACCAATGAAAGTCTTATAGACTTCTCCTAATTTGGTTTGTATTGGACTTGCCTACCAAATAAATAACTTTGCACAATAAAGGAAATTTTAATGTTATCTTCTAATCTAATTAATAGAAGGCCTAATATTGTGATTAATGAGCTGGCTTGCTTTTCCTTCTTTTTTGGATCAATGGATAAGAAAACACACGCACACACAACACAACTCACACACAAAGGTGGATGATTTGAACCAAATCCAAACCTCACTCACAAAAGGGTACCTACCTAATTGTTGATGATTTCATTCTTTACAACTGTGCATTCATTTACATAAGAATATGTAGAAATTTATCTTTTAATGTCAGGCAATTTGTTTTTTTGTGCTGGCTACACAGGATCTTAAATTTTTTAGTGTATCAATGAGCGGATGCTTTTCTGTGGGTGCTCTTCTGCTATGGGTATGACATGTATTTTCTTGGCTCCATAGTGTCAATTTCTAAAATTTCTTTGGCTATCTCCACATGATAACAATGCTGCTATTTTTCTTGTTAGTAGTAGAGGATATGGTTTACCAGGTTGCTGGTTCATCCTTGCAGGATTCCAATGGGTAAGGCTAACATCCCCAGCACTCATTTATGCAAAGCATTTTCTAGTTGGACTTTTCTGAATGCACGAGGTTTCTTTCAGGCTCTATTTTTCCTTGCTCTCCTGCGCCTGCTTTCTCCCAACAGCAGCCTTTACTCCAAAGATCTGGACCGATATAGGCAGGGGAAGCTGGGAGCTACATAGGTTTCAATTTCACATCCATATAACTAGAAACAAATATCAGAATCTAAGGCATTGCGGAATAAGAAATTTTCATGCTTCTAGCCAATGAACTGGACTCATTTTTCACGAAATTGGCATATGCTTTTGTCCTAGCAGCCAATGACTGGGCCTGTCATTATTGTTTGGGGGCATCAATGAGGCTAAGAGCATAAGCAAAGCGCTGGATCATTGCTCGCTCAATTGTTATAATCCAATTTTTGTAATTGTTTTTTTGATCTTTATTCAATAAGAAAGTTTCCTAGTGTGTTAGGCTATACGAAGGAATTCGGTATCTTTTAATATTAATTTTAAGATCATTTCTCTGAGGTCGTACTTGTGGCATCAAAATCCTTGTTAAATGATAGCATTTGGAGAGTTCAAAACTCATGGTGTATGCAGTACCAATCTTTTCAACTAATGTGTTGCAGTTACGATAAGAAATTTACAGTGTCTTATCATAGAACGGGGTTCTTGAAATGACCATACTATATGCATAATGACTATTTTAGCAGTATCCCAACCCACCTTAATTTCGCTCCACATAAAATAAAAGATGGAATTTCACTGCAGCTAGTTTAAAATGAACGTTGAATTTATCAAACAAAAATGACTATTGCACCTATGAAATTGATTTCACATATTTTATCAATATTTATTCAAAACGATGTGGTTTTGAACCTATTTTCGACTATAACTATAAATTTTCATTTTGAGTTTGAACATTCACAGAGCGAGCGAGGAGAAATGACTATCCTGATTAGTGATGATAACACCATTTGCATTCAATAATTGACGTTCATGTAAGAAGCAATTACTACATCCCAGAAATTCAGTAGCAACCAAAAGACACTACATTCCCTTAGTCCTACTAAAATAGAATGCTACAAATAGATCATCTCCCTGCGAACAAATGCTCCCTCATTCAATCAGCCAAAAACTCCTCTGGATTCCATGTTCATTTCAACATGAGGACTAAATTCTCCACCAGAATGCCATAATGAGTATCCTCACCTGAATTGCCCAAGAAAATAGAATGCCATTTTTAAGTAGAGCAAGGGAAGGAAATAGAAGCACCAGCTCTCAAGAAAGTTACAAAAAAAAAAAAAAACCTTTCCAAAAATGGTATCGGAGTTTAAACCCTGCTGCCTCCCTGGCGGCTACGCCCAGATAGCCTTGGTAGTAGACCTTTCATCTGCATTTAAAGAAAAAAAATTAAAGAGGCGCTCGGTAACAAACGACAAGCATTTTCCTCAACAAAAAAAATGACAAAAGATGCTCGAAATGGGGAATGTTTTTTCCCCCTTTTTCATACCAAGAATGTGGGTTTTAACGTCAGCTCTTTTCTCACAAAAATTCGTCGTGTCTATCTACTTTTCTCCTCTGCCTTCAACATGGTGAGGCTGGGCCTGTAAAGAATCACAGTCCGACCAATTTAACCAACCACCACTGAACTAGTTGCTTCCTCTAATTGCTTCACCACATCAGGTAGCTCCCCAGGACAGGTCCCTTGTATCTTAATCTGTTTACAAGTTTTATATTAATGACTGCTAAACTGTTTTTAAGTTTTTTACTGTTGCAACAATGAGACATAAAACAGATGAATACATAAGAAATAAGAAATGCAAGCTATAGCAGCAACTTACACACACACACACCCAGAGAGAATAAAAGTAGCATGCAAAACACTTGAAAAAATGAGACAAGTTCGATTCACTAATTAACACTATTAAGTCATAAACATGTCATCAACTGTTCATGGATTCTAATACTCCATTCATGATGCACATGATAAAGAATTGGGTAAAAGCATGTGTTGTCCCAAATATATAACCCTAGAGGGGGTGAATAGGGTTTATGGCAAACTTTTGTAATTAATTATCAAATAAATTTAGAGTTCAATTACAAGTAGCAGAAGCAATTAATATTAATGCAAGTAATTGAAAGAGAGAAGGGAAGAGAAATCAAACACAAAGATTTAACGAGGTTCGGACTCCGCCTACTCCTCGCCTTGTGCCTCAGCCCAAGGATTCCCAACAATCCACTAAGGATTAGCTCCTTCAAGGTGAAGAAACCTTTACACTATCTTCTTTATCCCAGGTGGAAGACCCTCACCTCAAGCTCACAAAGAACCCACTAGTGTTCACTAAGAACACTTCTTCAAGCTTCACAAAGAATGCTTGGTCAATACTCACAAAGAGCCTTCAATGGTGTCTCACTAAGAGCACACCCAATGACCCACAAAAAACCATTTACAAGATGTACAAGTTGATGAAATTTAAATACAATAATGGAACTCCTCAATGAGTAGATGAATACAAATAAGAACTCACACTAATATCTCTCAAATTAATAGACTAATTTTGGCTCAAGAGAGTGATTGATGACTAAATCATACAAGAAAGATGATAGAACTAGTTTAAATATGTTTGTATGTGATCAACAACGGATTTAATACTCAATCAAAGAGTATTTATAGGCCCCAAGTAGTAAATGACCGTCACAATAAATTAGCCGTTTGGGTTGGTCAAAACTAGCCGTTATAAAGTTCTGGGCACGGTTAGTCGACTAGGTAGAAGTGATTAGTCGACTAGACAAGTTAAAATTCACAAGATTTGAAATCTGGGCTCGGTTAATCGACTAGACAGAGGTGGTTAGTCGACTAAGGCCTTTAGTCGACTAATCAAGGTGGTTAGTCGACTACTCGACATTTTTCACGAAAATTGTTTACTGCCACTACTTTAGTCGACTAGTCATAATGGCCTAGTTGACTAGGTAATGTTCAAAACCAATTTTAGTAAAAATTGACAAGTCTTTTGATTTTATAAAAGCCCACTTTGATTAAAATCATTTGTGACCAAGTAAAAATGATTTTCTCAAGTTTAGAACGAGGTTTACTAGGTTTATCATTCTTTGAGCCATAACAAGTTCAACATTTAATGAGAGATTTACATGAAAAATCCTAAACTCACACAAGTCTTTGAAAAGTATATCTTCAAGAGAGTTCCAAGTCTTGTGCTAGGCTTGAGATAGGCTTCCATGCTTGATCTTCAATAATGGAGTGCATGGTACATCTTCATATATCAATTTCATGAATCCTGTGATTGCAAAGTATATACTAGATAGCGCAATAATTTTCACAAGATATCTTTTACTAATAACAAGTGCAACAAAGGTAAGATCAATAGATATGATCAATTGACAATTCAAATAACATATGCATTATGTAGTATTCATAGCCCAATGTTTGTTATCATCAAAATCAATTTTATAAATAAGGGTGAGAACCATAAAGCCAACAGCATGTAAATGGTCGCCAACAGCATGTAAATGGTCACCAACAGAAAGTTTTGTACCGTATTTTGAACCTATAGTAATTCATGAATTAAATTATGAATAAAAACATCCAATGTAATATTCACTATTAGTCTATCACATACATTGAGATATGCATAAGATGGAATTACATAATTTTCTCAACCACTTAGCTGCAATACAATTGCAAATACCTAATATTTTTTTTATTTTTCTAGAGACCATTTGTGGCTTGTTTGGTTGCCTGAATGGATCCATTGTAATTTATATGATATTGAAGGTATAAATCCATCTTCTCAAATGGGTCCATTTAAAAAAGTTAAAATCATCACCATAATTAGTGCTATAAGATGAATTCCTATTTTTAATTTTGTGACCCATTTGTCTCTGTCTAAATTTGAAAAACTACAGACAGGAATAGTTGACAGACCTGATACCACTCCAGTTATAGCTCCAATGATCACAAGTGATTTTAATAGCATTCCAGCCTGCTTGATATTATACACCTTTCTGAACACATTTTCAACAAAAAGTCGTACTGAAACAAAATTTATAACTAGGGATGTTTAGTGATAGCTATTTGCAAACATCCATCAATATTGATAAGAAGAAAACATAATTTTATATGACTCGTATATCTCCAACAACATACATTAAAGCTATATTGAGATATTACATGGGTGTAGTGCCAAGTAGTTGTTTCAATTAGATTTGAACATTGCTGACCTTCACCGAATTTCGATTAACTCCATATATAAACTCGGGCATAAATTGATTGAGCAGTTTGAGAGAGAGGCTCACCCCATACCCCACATATGCCGTACATTTTGATAGCTTCTAACCAAAACTAACACGTTCAGGTCTAAGCAAATATATTCAAAACTCAAATTACAAATTTATTTTCAATTAGCACTAATTTTGATTCGGAAAACAACTGAAATTCAAAACGTTGGATGTACTATAACTAAAACTACCTTAAATAAATACTTACTTCTCTGAATATGCTCCTTACATTATCTTCCTTCAAAACTCAAGGATGTGATTATGATTTATAAATTCTTCAAAAAAAAGCAATAATTATTATAACAATTTAATCACAATCATCCGCAGCCGACACCGCATTCATTTGGAAAAAAAAAAAATAACTTTTTTTGGCTTGCTAACAATCGACTGTTAGCATGTATTAGTCGACCGACAGAGAAGGGGGTTTTTCAAATTTTCGAAGCAATGCTAACAGTCGACTAATTTCATGCTAGCAGCCGACTGTTAGCAAGCCAAAAAAAACTTCAAATTTTCCCACTCTTTCCCCATTTTTTTTGGCACCCAAACACAATTTTTGAAAAATATTATTAAATCAACCATTCAAATCATGTCAAAACCTCCCAAATTTGATTTTTAGAAATTTTTTTTTGCAAAAATCTGAGTGTTACATACCTCAGCTATGAGATCCGAGCTAGAGGTCATTGCAGCGGCTGGTTTCATTTCTTCTCCAGCGGGTTTCCTTTCCTTTCGTCATCGGTGCAGCAGCGCGGCTAGTTCTCTTCCGTCTTCGGAGGGTTTCCTTTCCTTTCGTCGTCGGTGCAGCGGCTGCTTCTCTCTCCGGCGGGCTGGTGGCACCAAGCGTCTTCTGATCAGGTGAGGGTTTCGTCAACCCCCTTCTCTTTCTCCTCTTTCTCTCTCTCTCGATCGGTTTGGATGGCTTTGAAAATTTGAAATGTGTTTTTTGATTTGATTATCCAAACCGGGTATAACCCATTTTCTTGAAATAACCCGCGTGTTTGCCATCTTAAATCCCACCCGTTTGATCTCCTTCTTTTGCATCCAACGGCCAGCATCACGTGGGCTGACCTTATGTCTGGTCTGGACGACCTGACCAGATCGCAACTGTATATATATATAGATCTCGGTCATTTGAGTGATGATGTAGGCCACTTGAATGATCTAATGACCATTTAAGTGTTTACTGACTTAGGCTAAGTCAGCATCTCGATCATAGTGATCCGACGGTTGGTTTCTGAGAAAACTGACTTTGAAAAAAATTGGAAAAAAACTGTCATTTTTTATTCTTTGAATTCTAGTTTCTTTCAAAGTCAGTTTTCTCAAAAACCAACCGTCGGATCACTGTGATTTTTTGCAGGCACGACAAGCACTGCATGAATAGGAAATCCAACGGTCGAAATGTGAAACCGTGACCCGCATCACCCCCTAAATGGGGGTGACTGGATGTAGCCACAGTCAGGCCGACCTAACTGTAGCATTTCTATATATATATATATATATATATAAAGAGCTATACTTGAAATCTTTCTTGTTTATTCACAATATTTATTGTTTTAATATTTTTTTTCCTTTCTATTTTTTCCATTATTTTTTTTCCTTTATTTATTCACAATATTTACTTGTAATTCAAGATTGAAATCAAATTTGTTGAGATTATGGTTAGAAAAATTAAAATTATTAACGTTAAAAAAATATTGTAATTATTTTCAAAAACCTGATTAGAGACTTGTCTCATCTCGTATAAGTCTCGATCTACCCCACCCCGCTTTAAGTTGAAATTGGGGCGGGTTTGGGAAAATGTTTTTATTAACTGGATGGAATTGGGAAAGGTAAAACCCACCCGGCTCGCCCTCCCCACTAACATCCCTAACCATCTACATAATAAATAGTTGTCAAAATAACAATGATAATTAAATTTTGAAACAATATAGTGATAATTAAATAAGCAAGATTACAATACGTGCCAATAGTCTATTGCGTCAATTTAGAGACTAACAACCTCTAGTGAATTTAGAAGGTCTTTTAAGTTACTTACCATCTTAAAGTGTGAGTTTGTAATTGATAGAATTTTATGGGGCCATGTTTATGTTTGAGAAATTGATTTGTTCAACTTATATATGAACTATTATTCATAAGTTATCTTTTAATTCAATTAGAAAGTTTTTATTATTTTAATTGGTAGAATTATATGGGTCATGCCTATTTATCTACTTTTATAATTATATATATAAGGATGTTCTGATCAATCAAGACAAATTATATAGGATACTAAGAATATTTTGGCCAATTAATTTTTTTTTTCATGATTTAATGGTGTGTTTCTAAAAATTCAACTTTCATAAAAATGTTGTTAAAACTCTTCACAAAATCTGTGTTTGAACTTGAAAAACCTAATCCCTACTAGAACACAACAATTTCACCACTTTTAAATTCAAGCGACAAATATAAGATAAATCAGCCACACTCAAGAAACATGGTTTGCGTTGAATGTAAATATAAAGTAACATGCAGATTAAAGAACACAGGATGAATCAACTATCAAGAGGGATCCATGAACACAAGAATCATTCCATCCTTCTTGATAGCTAGAAATCACATCAACAAATAATGAACGAACACAAGATATACATGGAAACCCTTTCGGGAGAAAACCACGGGAGAACAAGAGCAATCCACTATGAAAGAAGAGTTACAGAGATTATACCATACATTTTATCTCACCAACCCATGGCCTAGTGTACTGAGATCTCATCAACTCAGTCCATCGAGTCCTCCTTCTTCAAAGCTTGCTCATCAACTACACAAGTAGTCTCACTCTTGATGTCTTCATCCAAGAGCCATGAGAATGATCCTATCTCCACATATGATTCTCACAATATGTATGTAAATTTGGTTTCCAAGGTTTCTAATCCATTCTAAGAAAAGTCCATGATCAAAATGATGAATATTCAAGCTCAATCTCAATTTAGAAAGTAAGAACAACAATCCACAAATGAAGAACCAAGATAGGTTTAAGAATGGAAATCTTTTCTGGCGGCTGAGGTCACTGGAATCTCGAGTGACCTATTCCTTTTATAGTGTGATCAGTAACCAATGAGAAAACAGGGTAAAAATTAGGCAGAATTAGGGTTTGCACGAACTTGGATCGATCCAGCCAAGACTTGGATCGATCCAAATTGAATTAGCCAAAAAACAGCATTCTGTAATAGAGTTTAACTCGAAATTGGATCGATCCAGCCAAGGCTTGGATCGATCCAGCTTGGCCAATTTTCAATTTTCCAAATATGAATTGTGAAGATGCAAACATAGGATCGATCCAGGTCAACCTTGGATCGATCCAAGTATTCCTAAACTCCCAATTTTCAAAGGTATAAACATGGGATCGATCCAGGTCAACCTTGGATCGATCCAAGTATTCATATACCCTGATTTTTACAAGTTTAAACAGGAATATAATGGGATCTAACCTCCTAGGTTCAATCCTTAGGTCACTAGGTCACTTACCATCCTAATCCATGAAGATATAGAATCATTTTAGCACAGCTTCACTTGTGATCATCAGTACACATCTATAAATATACAATCCCAAACCAAGTTTTGAAACGAAACAAGCCTACACACAAACACTAAACCTAACAATCTCCCCCTTTGGCAGTTTCGTGACAAAACTAAAATATAAAACAAGAAAAAAAGAAAATGAATCTAAGAAACCTTGAAACAAGATTCACTCCCCCTCACTTGTACAATTATATAAACAAAACTAAACAAAAACCAACCATGACTGAAGGATCATACATTTCACATCCATCTTGATCTGTTAAATCTGCACATGCTTCACAAACAACCTTATGTAGCATAAAATGAACTGAATAGGTAAAGCCGCATATTGACAAAACATATGTAATATATCAAGTGGAAATAATGCTACAAACATCCATAAAACACCAAATTGTATTGATAATCAGAGAAAGTTCAACATTCAGTTCATTACAACAGATCCTTTCAACAGATAAAACAGTCAAGGTTACAACAAAAATCCATACACATTCATTTCCCTTGATTTAGCAATAAACAACCTTAAAAACTAAAAGACCTAAAAACAAGCTAAACAAAAACCTCAAAAACTCTCCCCCTTTTTGTCACAAACAGACAAAGGGATCACAAGGTGGAGGGATCAAAGTCAAAGCCACTATCATCAAGGTGAGGAGAAGACGGTGCAGTATAACCCGAGCTGGAAGGAACAACAGAAGAACCACCCGCAGCATCAGAACGCTGACTGGTAAAGAGTGAAATGAGGTGGTCAATCTTCGCATCAGTGCGAGCCTGACTGATCTCTAATGCAGCAATGTGCTGATGAAGACCAGCAATGGTCATGGGGTAAACTGGAGGAGTAGGTGGTGGAGCATCAGCAGCAGCAGGAGGAGCATCCTCATCAGAATCACCTCCAGGAGTAGAGGTATGTCCATGACTGCGATTAATGCAAGTTAGGTCAATGGGACCACGAGTGGGTTTCTCGGGTCTGTCAGAAGGAGACGTCTTTACCCCTAGCTTCTTACAGAATTCTGTAATCATGGCATCGTACGGTAAAGCCGTCTTGACCTCATGAGCTCGAGCCACAAGGCGAATGGTACCCCAAATGAGTTTGGGAAAATTGATAACAGCACCATTCATGAAAGCATAGTACAAACGAGCCTTTGGGTACTCAAAGTGGACACGGCTACCCCCGGGAAACAAGTTCCACCACAAGATAATGTTCAAAGCACGAAATTCCTCTTTGAGATTCCCTTGAACAAACTTCCCATTCTTTAACCCAGCAGATGTACAAAGAGAGTGGACAAGAAGATCATCACTCACATTAGAATCATTGTCAAAAGAAAAGGAAGGAGAATTAGGAGGAGGTAGGGGCACATCCAAATAGTCAGCTATCATCTGTGGAGTCACAGTGATAGTCTTCCCTCGAACTCTAGACACTATTTCAAAGGATTCGGTGTTCGCAGTGTGGACACCCATATAAAAACTCTTGACAAGAGAAGGGCTAAACAACTTGATGGGTTCAAAGAAACGACCTAATTTATGAAATTGAATCATTTGGATGAAAAGATTGTCGGTCATACCCTTGGGAATCACTTGACGCTCACAAATGACTGGACGTCTCTCAAAAACTTCCTCTTTTAGTGAGCTTTGAATGAGCAAATGAGGGTTCCTTATCCAGTGAGTCTTCGATATGGAGAGGATTTGAAAGATTTGCTTGCTCATGAGGAGAAAGAGGAGCATTCTTCCTCTTCTTAGCAGCGGGGGCCTTGCCCTTCCCTTTGGAGGATGAACCCCCATGTCGTGAGCCTTCACCACCCGTCATGGTGAAGATCAACACTTTAATCCACATGAACCCGAGGCATAGCAGTCATAATTCGTGCAATGAAGTACCCATAATGAAAAAAAGAGGATTGGAATGAAGGAATACAGTGCGAACTGAGATAACCGAGGAGAGAAGGCTCAAACAGGCTGAGAAATGAGGAAGAAAGTGAATAGTTCACAATGGAATTTTGCCCTAAATAACCAAAAATCTCGAAGTTGGATCGATCCAAGTGAGGTCTGGATCGATCCACTAAGCCTAAACACTAGGCAAGTTCAAATAAAAACCACTCTGGATCGATCCAATTTGCATATACAGAATGCATGTTTTGAGCCAAATTGATTTATATCGATTCAGGACAGGGTTGGATCGATCCAAGAACCTTCAATACAACATGAGGAAAAACGATATGCACTCTGGATCGATCCAGATCAGCAGTGGATCGATCCACTCTGTGAAAAACACACTGAAATTAGCTTGATCTTTGAAAAACTTGATGAATGGATACTTGGATGCAAGTATAATTGTAAAACGATGAACAAGAGGCATTTCAAAACAAGATTTGAGCAGGGAACAAAACCTATTGACACATCATTTTTGACAAATTTATAGACCAAGATCCAGACTAACAAGGAACTGAGAATTTAGGCTACAAACATGATAAAAAAGCATGGATATGATAAGACAATGATTACCACCAACTTGCAAAATGAATATCATCACAAGATTGAAGATTGTAATATGAGAATCCAAAGTATTGAGTGTGTGCAATGGTTAGATCAATTCATATCCATGTATAAATTAGATGATGTAGACTCAAAATGATTTGGAAAACTATGCAATGATTGTTAATATAGAAGTCAAACCAAGTAGGTAAGCACAACTAACTTTTCATCAAGATATCAAAAAGCTGATTAAGGAATCCCAGAGAATACAAATGAAGATCATGAAACAGGATAATCAAGTATTTTAGTGAGAACTTTTGAGCATAAGCATGACAGCTTTTCAAGATAGGATTTCTAGTCACAGAATTTGAAGAAAGATCAATTCTCCTCTTTAATATAATTTGTTTTCAAGTCAATGGATTTGAAAGAAGATCAATTCTCTTCTTCAATTCATGAGAACATTTCCTTTTCATTTGAAATATGAGGCAAATTAAACCATGACCCAAACTTATTGGGAATAAAGGTATAGAGTGAGAATTCCCATAACCCAAGATAATGTGGATACTTGAAGAGAAGGTAGTAAAGTCTACTTATAGGTCAATCTATATCACAAATACATAGAATAATGATCATCCCATTTGACTCCAAACATCATGAAAATTATATCATAGAATCAACACAATCAAAACCAATAGTGCAAGAGATTTTCAGATTCAATCAAATTGAACAACATACAATATGGAGATGATATAAAGTGCACATGATAAAACCAAGATAAACTCATATTCAGTGTAATTATCATGCATGTATCCTGCACTCCAGTAACTTCAATCAATCATACAAATCCCCAATACTGTTCTCAAGTATTCAAATCTAACATTATCAAGAGGTTTTGTGAGAAGATCAGCAAGTTGATTTGTAGATGATACAAATTGCATAGACAACACTTTATTTTCAACCAAGTCTCTTATGAAATGATGTCTTATGTCAATATGTTTGGTTTTAGAATGCTGAACAGGATTTTTGGAAATATTGATTGCACTCTCATTGTCACAAAATACAACTAAACTTGAATCCTTGACTCCATAATCACTCAACATTTGTTTCATCCACAACAATTGTGCACAACATGCACCAGCAGCAATGTATTCAGCTTCAGCTGTTGACAAAGCAATGGAATTTTGTTTCTTACTGTGCCAAGAAATCAAGGAATTTCCAACATAAAAGCAACCTCCAGAGGTGCTTTTCCTGTCAGCCACATTTCCAGCCTAGTCGACATCGGAATATGCAGCAAGATTAAGATTGGTATCCCTAGAATACCAAAGACCATAACCCTGTGTGCCACTCACATAGCGAATGATTCGCTTGACAGCATGAAGATGAGACTCTTTAGGATTGGACTGGAATCTAGCACAAACTCTAACACTATATGAAATGTCAGGTCTACTTGCTGTAAGGTAGAGCAAGCTACCTATCATGCTACGAAATAAGGTATGACCTACATCCTTTCCACCTTCATCCTTGGAAAGTTTTGTGCTAGTGCTCATTGGTGACCTAGCATGTTTAGCATTTTCAAGCCCAAATTTTTTGACAAGTTCCTTTGCATATTTGGATTGGGAAACAAATATCCCATCATCCATTTGTCTAACTTGCAACCCTAGGAAGTAAGTTAATTCACCAACCATACTCATTTCAAACTCTCTCATCATTTCTTTAGAAAAACTATGAGCAAGTGTATTCAAAGTTGATCCAAAAACAATATCATCAACATACACTTGAGCAACAACAATTGACCCTTGCACAGATTTGATAAACAGAGTTTTATCCACACTTCCTCTAGTGAAACCCCTCTCTAGAAGATAGGATGTCAATCTCTCATACCAAGATCTTGGAGCTTGTTTGAGACCATACAAGGCTTTCTTCAGCTTGTAGACATGAGTGGGATGATGTGGATCTTCAAACCCTTTAGGTTGTTCCACAAACACATCTTCTTGAAGGAATCCATTCAAGAAGGCACTTTTCACATCCATTTGGAATAGAGTGAAATTGAGATGGCATGCAACAGATAACAACAAGCGAACAGACTCAAGTCTAGCAACAGGAGCAAAAGTTTCATCAAAATCTATACCTTCTTCCTGAGTATATCCCTGTGCAACAAGTCTGGCCTTGTTTCTAACAATGACACCAAATTCATCAGTCTTATTTTTAAAGATCCATTTAGTTCCAATGACATTCTTATTTGATGGTCTAGAGACTAAATCCCAAACATCATTCTTGACAAACTGATGAAGCTCTTCTTGCATGGCAATAACCCATTCCTCATCAAGCAAGGCTTTTGTGACATTTTTGGGTTCAATCTTAGAAGTATAACTCAGAAATGTCATCTCATTCTCAATTTGACTCCTAGTCCTAACTCCAACTTCAGGTTTTCCCACTATATTCTCACTAGGATGATATCTTTTGGACCAAGAGTTTGAAGGAATTGAATCATCAACAGGTGTAAAATTCATCCATTGATCATCACTACCTTTTTCAACTTGAACATTAACAACATTTATATCTTGAGATGGTGAACAAGGAGCATTAAATGCTTCATCTTCAACATCAACAGATTTGTCAATTTCTTTACTCACCATATCATCAATGACCACATTTATCGACTCCATCACAGTGAAAGTCCTAAGATTGAATACTCTATAGGCACGACTATTTGTGGAGTACCCTAGAAGGAAACCATCATCACTCCTAGAGTCAAATTTTCCTAAGGATTCTCTATCCCTAAGAATGTAACATTTGCTTCCAAAGACTCTAAAATATTTCAAATTGGGTTTCTTTCCTTTCCATAATTCATATGGAGAGCATTGTGTGTGAGGCCTCACATAAACTCTATTGATGATATGATAGGCAGTATTGACTGCCTCAGCCCAAAAGTGTTTAGCTAAAGATTTGCTCAAAAGCATGACACGAGCCATTTCTTAAATGACTCTGTTTTTTCTTTCAACAACACCATTTTGTTGAGGTGTTTTGGGGGCAGAAAATTCATGATTAATGCCCTCACTGTCACAAAATTCACTGAACTCGGAATTTTCAAACTCCCTTCCATGATCACTTCTTAACCTAATGATTTGATTGATAGTACATCCTTTCTCAATTTGAAGCTGCCTACACAAAGTTTTGAAGCTTTCAAAACAATTAGATTTTTCTCTAAAAATTTTTACCCAAGAGAATCTAGAGAAATCATCAACCATCACAAAAATGTATCTCTTTCCTCCTAAACTTTCAGTTCTCATTGGATCCATGAGATCAACATGAACAAGTTCTAGAGGTCTAGATGTATTAATACCACTTGTTTTCTTATGAGACACTCTAATTTGTTTGCCCTTTTGACATGGTCCACAAACACTTTCCTCAATTTTGTCAAACTTAGGAACTCCTCTAACAATTTCATTCTTTGACAATTTTGAGAGATCTTTGAAATTTATGTGACCAAAACGTTGATGCCAAAGCTCAACATCATCAACTTTGGCTCTATTACATACGAGGGACTCATTTGGAACTATTCCATAACAATTGTCACTTGTTCTTTTTCCTTCAAGAACACACTTCCCATCTTTACCAAAGACACGACATGTAGCCTTGGTGAAGTTCACTGAAAAATTACTATCACAGAGATGACTAATGCTAATAAGATTAGCTTTAAGTCCATCAACAAAAAGAACATCTTCTAGCTTAGGAAAGCCATGAGATTCAACAATCCCCTTACCTTGAATGTTTAATCTATTACCATCACCAAAAGTGACAGTCCCTCCATTACACTCTTCAAGATGAACAAACAAGGACTTGTCACCTGTCATATGACGAGAGCATCCACTATCAAAATACCACTGTTTACTCTCCTTTGCCCTCAAGGCAGTGTGAACTACATTACATTTAAGACTCTCCTTTCTTACCCAAAATTTATTCCCTGTCTTAACCTCATGCAACTTAGGAAGCTTTCTATTTGATCCCAAATCAACTTTTACCCTAGGAGCATTTCTTGGTCTAGACAACTCAAGATTTTTGTGAAGGAGAAAACAATTTGGTCTAATGTGACCAACCTTTCCACAATGATGACAAGTAGGTGAGAATTGCCTAACTTGACCTCTATTCATCAACTTGAAACAATTTGGTCTTGAATGACCAATGACACCACAGTGATGACAAATCACTTTCTTTTGTGAGAAACTCTTCATTTGAGTTTTTCCTTTTCTAGGACAATTAGGTCTTATGTGTCCGACAACACCACAAGAGTGACATGTGGGAATCTTCTTGAAGGAATTTGGATTGAAGTGAGTCCTCTTATGACTAGGTTGAGACAAAGTCTCATTTTCAAGAGATGACTTGGATGAAGGAACAAACTTGGTTCCTGAGGTTGATGGACCATTAGATGATCCAACATAGCCTAGTCCAGATTTATCACTAAAGGACTTCCCAATACTAAGAATGTGATCCAATTTTTTGCTCCCATTGGACAATTTCAACAATGTTTCATTTGCTAATTCCAATTCCATTTCAAGATTTCTAACCTTCAAACACAAACAACTATTACTCTCAACCTCTGTCTTGAGTCTTGATTCAAGACTCTTTACTTCTTTTTGATACTCACTCATTTTTGACACACAAGATTCATTATCCTGTTTCAAAAAAATAAGTTTATCATTCAGACCAAATTTTTCAGTTTTCACATCTTCTATGTGTAACACATGATTTTTCAGCTCTTCTTTGAGTATCTCAATTTCTCTCTCATCAGACTTGACTTTCAAGGCCAAAGACACATTTTTCTTTTTAAGTTGATATGCCTCTTCATAGAGGTTATCATAGGCCTTTTGAAGATCAGTGTCATCATCCTCTAGACTTTCAGACTCATCACTAGACACTCCTAGCAATAACTCTAAGTCATCTATGTCCTTTTTGTTGGATGACACCTCATGAGTTTCCAAAGACACAACAAAAGCTTTCAACTCATTTTCCAAAGCAACATCAGACAATTGATTATCCAAACACATTCAAGCACCAATAAGATCATCAAGTACAATGGAATTTATATCTTGACAATTAGCAAACTCAACAACTTTCATAGAGAATTCAGAAGACAAGGATTTCAAAATTTTGTTAACAATTTTTGAATCATCCACCTTTTCTCCTAAGTCATTCAAGGAATTTACAATGTCACAGAGTTTTGTGTGGAATTCACAAAAACTTTCATGGTCACTCATCTTGATAACATCAAATTGATTCATTAGACTATTTAGTCTATGATTTTTCTCAAATATGCTTCCCTCATAAACAATCACAAGATGATCCCAAGCTTGTTTTGATGTTTCAAAATTTTCAATTAGCTTAAGATCATGATCATTTAGAGCCTCACATATAAGTTTGAAACCAATTTTATTCCAATTTTGAGATTCAATTTCATCCCTACTCCAATTTTCAAGAGGTTTCAAGATGAGTTCACCATCAGTGTTTAACATGGGATGTGACCAACCCATTTCCACACTTCCCCACACATTAACATCAATGGATTCCAAAAAGATTTTCATCTTGATTTTCAGGTACATGAACTTAATGTTCTCCAACCTTGGGGGTTTTTGAACACAAGTGGATTCACACAAAGAATTTGTAGTCACAACAAAAGCAGTGAAATTACCCTCTTGGTATTATTCTCCTCATCACTATCACTCAAAGTAGCATTATGAGCTTTGTTTTGATTCCTTCTCTTTTCAGGACATTCTGCAGCCCTATGACCAGGTTTGTGACAATTGAAACATTCTTTTCCAGTTTTTGAATTCCTATTGTCAACTTTTGATGATGATGTCCCTTGACCTCTGTCAAACTTTTTATTTTGATTTGAAAAACCTTGTTTAGCTTTGAGATATTTTTTGTATTGTTTAACAAACAGTGCAAGTTCATCATCATTCACATCAAAAACATTTTCATGTGATTTAAGATCTTCCTTCATTGAAGATAGAGCAATACCTTTGTTTTTAGTTTTTGAATCTTTTAGATTCATTTCAAATGTTTGAATGGATCCAACCAATTCATCCACTGGAATTGAACCTATGTCTTTGCTCTCTTCAATAGCAGTGATTTTGGGTTGAAACCGATCAGGGAGAGATCTTAAAATCTTTTTGACAACTTGAAAATCAGGAATTCTTTCACCAAGATTAAAAGAGGAGTTAACAATATCACTCAATTTAGCATAAAACTCTGAAAATGTCTCATTTTCTTCCTTGCAAATTCTTTCAAACTGAGAAGTGAGCATTTGAAGTTTTGAGTTCTTGACAAGGGTGGTACCTTCATGAGTTATTTTCAAAATATCCCATGCTTCCTTGGATGTTTCACACATCATGATTCTACGATATTCGCTAGCAGTTAAGGCATTGCAAATAGCATTCAGTCCTCTACTGTTCCAACTAGCTTTTTCTAATTCTTCATTTTCCCATAAATCAGCGAGTTTAGGTATGGTATCCTCACCAACTTTCATAGTGGGAGGAGTCCAACCTCTCTCAACAGAAACCCATACCCTTTCATTTAGAGATTTTAAGAATATTCTCATCCTAGCCTTCCAATAGGCATAATTTGATCCATCAAACTTTGGTAGACGTGTGACAAAATTTCCTTCTTCCATGGAAGAGTGAAATTATGATCTAGAGACCCTATCACCTAGGTGTAAGCCTATCACAGTGAATTAGGCTCTAATACCAATTAAAAAACCTAATCCATACTAGATCACAACAATTTCACCACTTTTAAAGTCAAGCAACAAATATGAGATAAATCAGCCACACTCAAGAAACATGGTTTGAGTTGAATGTAAATATCAAGTAACATGCAGATCAAAGAACACA